>JADGIZ010000007.1:0-56630 GCA_027604665.1 Polyrhizophydium stewartii | reverse complement strand
CAGTTACGTCGCCCCGCCCGCCCGCGCATCGGCCGCGGCCCCGCGCTGCCGCCGCAGCCCGCGCGCGCGCTGCTCGCAAAGTACCGTCTCCCGCGGCTTGCCATCTCGCGCCGCCTGACCCCACGCCCGCGAGACGCGTCGCCGACGACTCCGCCCGCCGCCCGCCGCCTCCAGCAGCTGCCGCGCATCGCCCTGCCCGCAGAGCCGCCAGACGGGCTGCATGCCTCCCTGCGCGTGTCTCGCTCGCCGAGACCCGCGCGCTCGCGCGCAGCCTCAATTCCTGGTGGCCTCACCGTCCTGTCTGAGGAGGACGAGATGCCCGCCAGCGACGACGACCTAGAGTCTCCTGATCCTGACACGCTGTTGCCCAGCGGCGTCGCCTCAGACGCTGACTCTGGCACTGACGACGAGTACGAGGACCTGCCTGATCAAACATCGAATGAGCTCCCGATTCCAGACGCCCAAGTCGCAGAGCGCAGCACATTGCCCTTTGCGCGCAGTCCGCAGTCCGCCGGCCTCGCAGCCCGCCTCAATACCGCCGCCTCCGCGGGATACAGGCGCCGTCGCCGCCGCATCGGAAACCTTTTCCCAATTGATCTGTTTGTCGACCACGAGCGCACACAAAAGCTGCTCAACGGCATCGCCGCTGCAGCTCCAGGCTCGGGGTTTGCTTGTATCGCCCGCTTCTGGCAAGAGCCTCGCGGCACGTACTTTGAGTCGCTCGAATGTCTGGTCAAGTGCACCAACCTTCCGCAGATGTGGATGCCCTGCGAGGTCATCGCCTACGACGACTGCTCGCGCCGCTTCCTTGTCAAATGGCTCCCGCCGAGTGGCTCTGCCGCCTCCGCCGCCCTCGAGCGGGCTTCTAGCCCGCTCGTCTTTGCGAAGCTCATCAGCGAAATCCTACTGCCCGGAGAATCCCTAGACTCGCTGCGCTGGCAGCTTGAGCTTGCTAGGGTTATCCGCGAAGAGTTTGAGTTTAACCTCGCCGTCAGTGAATGCGTCAAGATTATTCGACCTGTCGTCGAGTCTTCACTGCCATCTTTCCCAAAGCGCGATATCGAGCGTGTGTTTGCGCAAACACGCAGCGCAGTGCTTCGTATTCCAGCGCCTCTACAGATTGGCTCGGACCGGGCGACCAAGTCGCTGCCAAGGCGTCGCTCGAGTCATGCCGCGCGTTCACTACGAGCTGTGCGACGCCGTCCGCGCACTCTGATCGGCGGCGAGGACGAGGACGAGGACGATGATTTCACCGGCGACTTTGAAGACGAGGAGAAGCAAATGCGCCTGCTACTTGAGCAAGAGGTGTTCACTAGCCAGCTTTTGCCCATTTACGCCGAGTTGCGCGACGACTTTGTTGTCTCGGAGCTCAAGTCGTTGCTTATTAATAACCAGAACTTCAGGTCATTCGTGCCAACGCTTCCACAAAGTCCCCAGACCTGGGAAGTCTACAGCCGCGTCTCGGCCATCTTGTCTGCCGTGCGCGAGGGGCATCAGGACGGCGGGCACGTGCAAGCGATTCTGCTAGCTCATGACATTGAGCCGCATCTCAATTTCGCCACATCCTTGGCCGTGCGCGACGTGCTGTCGAGCTTGCGGGGCGCTATCGCCGATCTGTTCTCAGTGCCGCTCTTGGACACCATGAAGACGCATGTCTCGCGTGTCCATCCATCCAAACGCCGCTTGCTGATTCCAGAGCTCATGCAATCAACCGCATCCGGCCGGGACGACGCTGCTCCGGCAAGCGAGCCTACCCAGCTCCAACCTCAGCAGCCAATTGCCGTGCCGCCATCGCACGGGATGCATGGGAAGCATCGCCGCCATAGGCACAAACACAGACGCCACCACCACGGCCACAAGGCAACAGGCGGCACGAGCGCATCAGCTGTAGCGGCAGCTCAAACCATTCAAATGCACGGTGCAAACCACGGCGTCGGTTCAGGCGGCGCCCTCGCTCCGGCACCCTTCACATCCGAACCCAAGTCTGCCGAAATTGTTCCCATTATGGAATCACCCGACGGCGTCACGTTTGGTCCCGCGGACTTCCTGGACATGTGCGAGTGGTTGCAAATTGACTTTGACGTGCTGTTGCGCGACCGGCTCCCAATGCTCGTGCACGCCGCATTCCGTCAGCTACTCGGCCTCTTTGGAATCCGCGAGCCCGATGGACCCGTGCCTCTCAATCTCACGCTGACACAGCGGAGTGCTCGCGCCTTCGAGGCCGACCCGGCCACGCTCGAGGAAATGACGCTAGCAATCCCCAACGCGCCGTTGCCCGCGCGACACCAACCTTGTTCCGACATGTTCGTCCGGCTCGGACGTATGGTCACCGTCATGGCCGACACGTTTGCGTCGCCGCTCGTGAGCTCGTGCGTCACCGAAACTTACAGGGCAATCGAGCACGGGGCACTGCATGTCCTCCTGCAAGTTAACATTCGCAGCATCGAGCCGAGTCGTAGCGCTGGCGGTGATGCCTGCGGAAGTAAGGGCTCTGGCGCACACGCCGCTCAAGACGGATCCTCTAGTGGATATACTCTCGAGTACGATGTGCCGCTCTCGGATCTGCGAGCGCATCTCGGTGCGCGCCTTGCTGCATGGGCGCGGCCAGTGCCGAGCGTGCTGCCCGGTGGCGTTCTACCGAGTCGGCCGACCAATCACAGCTTTGTTGAGATGCTATTCCGCGACTTGGTTGAGGACAGCATCGACGGCTGCCAGTCGCATCTCGACACCATCTCGGCCCAGATCGTGCCCCGAGTCACGCGCGCATCGACGATTGCCGTGCTCACGGCATCGCTTGACGAGTATATCGAGCTCAACCTCCGGTCGCTCGCTGACGTGCAGGCTGTGCAGCGGTATGCGCGCTTCAGCCTCTCAACGACGGTACGCGGCGTGTGCCGTGTCAGCCATGCTTCTCTGCAAGCGCAGCTCGACGCTTGGGCAAAGCGCACCACGGCAGACATCTACCGAGGCGTGAGCCGCAGCATCGTTGCCTGCGCCGACGCCGTCATTGCCCGCTGCAAGTCCTTCTTTGTGCTCGGGCCACCCACAACGTACTCCGAGACGCGCGAGGCGACGCTCGCTCTGCGAGAGATGGTTTCTGCGTCCGACTGGGTGCGCGACCAGACCGCATGGCTCGACCGGCTCAAGGACTTTTTGGACGAGCACCGCTGGACCCAAGCCGACGACGAGTTTTCTCGCCTGCTCGATGCGCACCGCACCCGCGACGAGTTCTTTGACTTTCTGGCAACGCGCAGTCGCGATATCAGCAACGCCGCTGCTCGCCTCACCACAGAGCTCTCGGGCGAAATCGATGCGTTTATGGCGCACTGGAAGGCACTCGACGCCAGTGCGGACCAAATGTTCATGCGGCCCGTCCGGAATCCAGTGTTGATGAGCGACTCGATTGCCACGCATGGCCCGCAAGCGCTTCTTCAGATGCATCAGCTCGCCATCCCTCAGAGCCAGACGCACGTAGAACCAGGTCACTCACGTCGCTCGTCCGTGGTGCCGTACCACTCGTTGGACGTGATCTCAGGCTCGACCGACGACATCATGCGCGAGTTCCAGGCGCTCTCCAACCTCGAAATCTCCCACGACAGCGATGCTGTAGCATCCCGAACTCGTCTCGGCGGCGGTGAGCTCAAGTATAGGCTTGACGACTTTCGAGCTGACCCAACGCTGACATGCAGTACTTTAGTCTCGCAGATTCCAAACATCAGACGGAATGGCACCGACCTGGAGCCCACCGCAGAAAGCGGGATACAGTCTTCAAAAAGTTCCCGGCCGCCCGAGGTGATGCCGACGCCTGTCCGCCATGTGAGCGATGCAGATGTCCATTCAATCGCACCAGACATCACAGTCGCCGTCGATAACGACGACGGGCTTCCGACGCCGGGACGACGCTCATCGATTTCGGGCCGTGCGCGCACGCCGCGATCAATGTCAATGCAAGGGACAGATCTGACTGATGGCGGGCGGCGGCGGTCCATCGGCTCGTCGTGCAGCCGATCAGGATCCGTCTCGGTCGAATCATCCGCAACCGCGCAGCAGCTGCGCAATAGCCAAGCCCGGCGTGTGTCGCTTCGAGCAGGGCACGCAGCGTCGCAGTCGGTCACGGGCAGGCTCTCGGTCACACACCACCGCAGCACACACTCGCCGCTCGGCGATCTCGAGGAGATTGCAGATGCTCCAGCCGCACTCACCCAAATGCAGTCCAAGATCGCGGATGCCGCGAGCGTCGCCCAAGCGATCCGTGCCAAGATCGAGTGCCTTGAGAATGTGCAGGGAATGCCCGAGATCGAGGCTGTTATGGAGAAGATGGCGTCGCGCAGATTGCTGATTGGCAGCCTTCTTCGCATGCGCGAGCGGCTGGCGCACTGGCGCTCGCAGCCCGTCGCGCTCTTGGACATGCAGGAGATCGCCACCACGTCGGCAGAGCTCTCGCGCGTTGTCGAGGACTCTCCGCTGGTCAATTCTCCCATCGTCAAGTTGACGCACGAGGACCTGCGCATGTTCACACTCGTCGAATCGCCGCTGCTGGCCAAGCTCAAGAACCCCATTTTCCAGGACGATCACTGGGTGCTGATCCGCCAAGTTCTGCAGTTTGACTTTGAATCGGGTCGCAACTGTCTGGACGATATTGCCGCGCGTTTGGGTCGCAGCAGCCTTGCGGTTGTATCGGCTCGCATCGACCCCATCGAAACGGCCGCGGGCAAGGAGCACGCCATCACCAACGTCATCAAGGAAATCAACGAGCGGTACTACAGCATGCCCATCGAGCTCGAGTCCAACAACCGCTTCGGCCTGACAGTCGTCAAGAGCTTCTCCAACTACATCAGCACGATCGAGTCCGACCTGCTAACGGTCGGGATGATGATCTCGTCCAAGGGAATGGAAAAGTACATTGCGCAGCTGCGTGAGACCGAGGCACGGCTGCAAGCCGCGGCCGTGGCAATGCGCGAGTGGGAGCAGATGCAGCCGCTCATGATCAATGTGCACGGCTTCTTCGAGTCCGAGGAGGTGCGCTTGCAGCTCTCGGTCGAGCTGCGCCGCTTTCGCGTCTTTGAGACGGGTTACCGCGTTATCATCGCCAACGTGCAAAAGTGCGAGCTATTTTCGGCCCTGATTGAGCTGCATCCGGATCTGCCCGCGTCAGTCGCCGATATCCGCAACGGCCTGCGCCGAGTCATCGACGATGTCCAGGGCTGGCTTGACAACAAGAGGCTCGTCTTCCCACGACTCTTTTTCGTATCGGACGATGAGCTGCTCGAGCTCGTTTCGATCGCAAAGGAGCCGTCGACGGTTCAGCACCAGCTCCCACGGTGAGTTCAAGCTGATTTGCGCAACGCGATGCCCACTGCACCTGCCATGCTGACTTGGATCCCGCCGGCAGATACTTTTGCTTCAGCGAGCTCATCTACACCAACGATGCCGACCGCGACTACGTCGTCACAGGCGTGCGCTCGCCCGAGGGCGAGGCCGTCCAGTTCGCAAACCCAATCCCGACACGTGGGCTTGGCGTCGAGCAGTGGCTGGCCAAAGTCGAAGCCGAGTCGCAGGCGACGCTGCGCAAGCTCCTGGTCTCGCGCATGGCGCAGCTCAAGTTTGAGGAGGTCCACCAGAGCTGGAAAGTTATTTACGAAAAGATGGTGCGCAGCACTCCCATCCAGATTGCACAAGTCGCGTTCCAGACCCTGCGCACTGCCGAGCTGCAGGCGTGCATCGAGGACGACACGGCGCCATCCATCTCAGAGTTTGTCGGCCGCTCGCGCGACAACATTGGACGCCTCGCCGCACTCATCCGTCAGGGCGACAGCAGCGCCGCCGTCGTCAACTGCTGGAAGTCGCTGATCGCAATCGAGCTCAATTACCGCGATTGGGGCCAGGAGCTCCACGATAAGCGCGTGCACGACGCGACCGCATTCGAGTGGCTGCGCGGCCTGCGGTACTACTTTTCAGAGGAGAGCGAGGGTGTGACCGTGCGACAGTATCTGCAGCACAGCGTCTACGGATACGAGTACCTCGGTGCCGGCGCGCGGCTGTGCTGGAGCAATGTGTCAGAAAAGTGTCACGCGGCCGCGTGGAGCGCACTCGAGCTCAAGATGGGAGTGACCGCGTATGGGCCTGTGTCGGTGGGCAAGACCGAGATCTTCAAGGACTTTGCTCGCGCATTGGGCCGCTTTGCCGTCTTCTTCAACTGCAGCCAAGGCGTCTCGCCACACGTGCTCACGCGGCTCATGACCGGCATGGCCATGACAGGCTGCTATTTGCTCATGACCAATCTTGACAAGCTCGACGAGAGCGCGCTCGGCACCGTCTGGCAGGCCATCACAACTCTGCGCGACCTGTCAGAGCGCAAGGACGCAACGTCTGTCTCCTATCTCGGCCGCATCATCAAATTGCAGCCCGCAACAAGCGTGTGCTTTTTTGCAACCGTGAGTCCGGGCTCCCTTGCCCGGCCGGACTTTGTCGCCTCGCTGCGTGCGCAAACCCGTCTCGTTGCGCTCGCTGCGCCAGACATCGCCTCGATTGCGTCGGCTCTGCTGCACATGGCTGCATTCGGAGACGCACATGAGCTTGCGTGCAAGATCGCAGCTCTGTTCACCATGGCCGGCGACCAGCTGTCTCGCCAGGCGCACTACGACTTTAGCCTGCGCACCACGCGCATCGTCATCCGGCTTGCCGAGATGGCGCGCAACCAAGGCGGGTCTGCGTCAGGCCATCTGTCAGAAAATCGCACGATTGGCTGACACAGTGCGCTGCTTCTTTACGTTGCAGGAATCGTCCCCGACGAGACAAATGCCGTGTTGTATGCGATCCACTCGTATATCCGACCGAAACTGCTCTTCGACGATTTGCCCATTTTCGCGAATCTCGTGTGCATCGTTTTTGGGGTCGCCGACCGCACCGACGCAGAGGCTGCAGCCGATGCCGAGATGGTGGCTTCAGCCTCAGCGTCACTTGCGGAGAAAGTCGCTGCGATCCGGCCAGCTTCGATGCAGCAGCTGGTATCACGCACGATCGGCCAATTCGAGCAGATTGTCGAGCACGGCCAGCACACGATTGTTCTCGGCAAGATGAGTGTCGGGAAATCAAGCCTGATTCGCAGTGTGGCGGCTCTGCTTGGTACGCAGATTCACGTCGTGAATCCGCGCGCTCTTCCCCCGTCGTTCCTCTTCGGATTCGAGGAATCGACGGGGTACCAGCGCGGCGTGATCGAGTCCATTGTGGATGCGGCGCAGCGCACTACCAAACGGCACTGGCTTGTCTTTGACAGCCCGCTCGAGGCGGCGTGGGCAGACTCGGTCTCGAGCATGTTGCAAAAGGACGAGGGCGGCGCACTGTGTCTGTCCAACGGGAAGCGCGTGGTTCTCGGCGGGAACGTCCTGGTGGCCATCGAGACTGACAACCTTGACAACGCCTCGGCAGGCTTTGTCGGCCGTTTCAACGTTGTTTTTGTGCGCAACGAATGGAGCTGGCGTGTGCGGCTGCAGTCGTGGCTCGGCGAGTTTGAGCGACGCTGGATCGACCGTGGAAATGAGGTTACCCAGTTTGCCACCATGCAGATCCAAATCGAGGGCTGCTTCTCGTCGTTCATGGAGAGCATCATTGTGTTTGTCGAAGACTGCGGGATCAAAGCGAGCATCCCTGTTGTTTTCAACGGCGTGCTGGATATTCTCGAGTGCTTGTTGATGGAACACGGCCGCGCGGCCGCGTCGCGGTCCAAGTCGGCACGGCCCTTCTCGCACATGACGATCGTGGATGTCATCGAGGACATGTTTCACTACGCCATCATCTGGTCGTTTGGCGCATCGATCGGCACCGAGCACCGCGCTGCCTTCCAGAGCATTTTCTCGCGACTCATCAAGGTTTCTCGCTCGAGCTCGCGCCTCGCGTCAGTGCTCGCAGACCGCATCGACATTTCTGTTTTTGACCTCAAGCTTGACCCCGTGTCAGCGACGTGGTTCAACATGCTCGATGCGCTTTCTGGCGCCGGGCTGTTATCATCGCGCGTGCTGGCGCGACAGAGAGAAGTCATTTCGCTACTTCTGCGGCACGAGAAGCACGTTATGCTGATTGGCGAGATCGGTTCGCGTAAGACGTCCGTTGCGACAGATATCATGTTGGACCTGTGCACACAGGACCGATACAACACCATCGGCCACGCTGTGCCGCTGCTGCCGGCGTCGGACGTCTCTGAGCTCACGGCGCACTTTCACAAGGTCCTGGTTGCCGACGACAGCGCGTCCGCCTCCGAGCACGACATGTACGTGCCCGTCAATTCAAGCTCGCTACTGATCTTTGTCGACGACCTGCATCTGCCGTCGCCAAACGCCGAGGGCTCGCGCACAATGTGGGAGTTTCTGCGCTTCTTTGTCGATCAAGGCGCGTACTGGTGCACGCCACAGACGCTGCGCCGCGTGCGCAAGGTCGGCATTTTCGCGCTGTGTGACCTGCTGCGCAACTCGGTCGTCGTCGCTCCGCCGCGGCTCATGCGCCACTTTGCGCTCGTGTTCTTCAACGAGACCGATGTTTTCGAGGATGCGACCATGGTGCACTTTTATCGCCGCGTTGAAGAGTTCATGGCATTCTCGAACGCAGAGAACGTGCAATCGCGCATGTACTCGGCCGTCAACTCGACGCTCGACATGCTTCATTTGCTCAAACGGCGTCTCGTCCTCTCCAGCCACGGCCCCTTCTATATCTTCTCGTCGCACGACCTCGAGAAAGTTTTTGAAGGATTCCTGCGAGTAGCGCCGTCGTGCTTTGCCGGTAACGAGTCCCTGTTCACGCTCTGGCTCCACGAGACCCGTCGCGTGTTTGAGGACCGCATCAAGTACGGTGACCTGAACATCTTCGAAGACTGCCTGCGCCAAATCGCGCGCAAGTACTTCCACATGGACGACACGAGCGAACAGGCCCTATTTAGCGATGCC
Source organism: Polyrhizophydium stewartii (assembly GCA_027604665.1). Lineage (NCBI taxonomy): Eukaryota > Fungi > Chytridiomycota > Chytridiomycetes > Rhizophydiales > Polyrhizophydium > Polyrhizophydium stewartii. The sequence goes on along the minus strand of JADGIZ010000007.1, from coordinate 47,694 downwards.
AGCGTCGAGCGAGACGCGGTGCAGCACGAGGGCAGCGTCGGCACCCCAGTGCTCACACGTCACGAGATGGACGTGGTCGACGACGAACACCTGAACGAGCTCATCCGCGCAGTTCGCGCCAAAATGCCCAACGTTGCAGACACCTTCAGCGACGACATCACCGTCTTTCCGGACTGCGCAGCGCACTTTGCTCGCCTGGATCGCGTGTTCGCCGCCGAGCGGCATCTACATGCGGTCCTTGTCTGCCGACCGGGCCTGGACATCTCACTCGATGTTGTGCGCATGGTCACGACGGCACGCAACCTGCCCCTCCGCGAGATCTCTTTCCGCGGCGAGGTTGGGCTCGAGAGCTGGCGAGCGTTTATCCGCAAGCACGTCACCGAGGCCGGGCTGGCAGAGAAGCGCGTGGCGGTTTGCATCACGCTCATGCCCGGGGTGCATGTGCCGGCAGAAGTTTGGGGCGACCTGCATGCGGTCTACGACGGCGCTCGCAGCAGGCATCTGTGGCCGCCCAAGGAGTACGAGGACTTGATGACCAAGATCTCGCACCAGTTCCGCATGCGTCGGGACGTGGCCACGTCCGCACGCTCCGACTTTTCGCAGTCGTTCCAGCGCGAGATCTTTGCCGACGGCTCTGGCAGGCAGCCGAACCCACTCGAGATCACGCGGTACTGGGCACAACGCGTGCAGGAGAACGTGTGCATTATCCTACGAGTCGATGCGACGGACGTTGCGACGCACCAGAGCATGCTGCGTTTCCCGCGCACCATCTCGCGCAGTACCGTCGACATCTACCGCGAGTACTCTGAGAACGACTTGCTGCAGCTCTCGTACCGCACGTTCATGCTTGTGTTCGAGGAGACCAAGTCGTTTGCCGACGAGATTGAGATGCTCAGCCACCTTGTCGTCAAGATCTACCTGAATTCGCGCGAGACGATCCGCGACCCGGCGCGCAGACGGCGCTCTCTGTCGACCATCGAGTTCGCAAAGTATATTCTCTGGTTCAGCCGCCATGCGGCTGCGCAGGACAGCAACTTGCGCCAGCAGATCGCCGAGTTCACCACGTGCCTGAGGCGGACACGGCGCCTCAAGGACCGCATAGAGCGGCTGGTCGAGGAAGGCAGGCAGGAGCTTGTGGAGCTGCCGCTGCAGCTCGAGCGCATCTCAAACGAGCTCTCTGGGCTCAAGATTGCCATCGAAACCAACGAGCAGGAGATGGTCCGCTTGACGAATATTATGCGAGAGCGACGCGAAACGGCCTTGCGCGTCATGGTCGAGCGCGAAGCGACCATCGCCAATGCAGGGCTGACGGAGGCCAAGAGCGCCTTTGAAGAGGCCATTGAGCGACTTCATGCCATCAAGAAAAACGACCTCGAGGAGCTCAAGACGTTTGTGATCCCACCGCCGCTGCTCGCCCTCGTCGCAGATGGGCTGTGCATCCTCTTTGACAAACCAGGTGGCTGGGGCGAGGCACGCAAGCTACTCTCCTCGCACACGTTCCTACAGCGCATCACGCAGTTCGACTACACGCTCATTAGCGACTCGAAACTTGAGAAGCTGCGCAAGATTGTCGACTATCCGGGCTTCCAGATCGACAAGTCGGCAAAAGTCGGCACGGCGGTCAAGGCACTGTGCATGTGGCTGCGCAACATGTCTCGCTACTGCCGCGAGACACGCAGCCGGCTGCAGACAGACTCGGCGCTCGCGGATGCCAAGATGGTGTTTTCGCGCATGGTATCTGAGACGGTCGACAACCACGTCGAGGAGCAGGAGCTTGAGCAGTTGCGGCAGTTTAGTGGCGCCATGCGCGAGCGCGAGGCATCGCTGCTGTTGCAGAAGCGCGAGCTGAGCGGCCGCATGACGCTCATCAAGGAAATCTTTGCGCCAGAGAGCATCTTCAATCACGCGAGTTCGGACCACGTCACCGAGAGCCAGTGGATTCAGCAGGCGTTCCACAGTGAAGACGGCGGCGTCGTGTTTACGGACCCAGACGTGTTCAAAGCGCATGCAGAATACCAGCTCGAGCTGTCCAAGCTCGCCACCATTAAGCAGGGCATGTCCAAGGACCTGAGCGACTCGGCGGCCTCGCTCGAAGACATCAGAGCCGCCATCGAGTCCATCACCCTGCCGTTCATCATCGAGCTCATGGAGCTCAAGGACGGCGGCAGCTTCACCGGCGCAGCCAAGTCGACACTGCTTAAACTGCTCAAGCTCCCTGCACACTCGCATCCGGACGCAGTCTATCAGAAGGCAAGTCTGTCGATATTCAAGCCACGTTGTGGGTGGCTGCTGATTTGGTGTCCCGCAAGCAGCTCAAGACGGTCGACATTCCGTCGCTCGCCAACTCCAACGCCACACTAATCAAAAACACCTCGGAAAACCCGTTATTCCAGCGCGTGGCATTCTATGGTATGTGAGGGCCGTCCCCCCCAGTTATCGCGCCTGAGCTGCAGCAGACGACGGTCAACTGACGCATTTATGCGCCGCAGACTCCAAGATGGTGTTCTCAACGGCAATCAGCCCGTTCCAGGCGTGTCGCGGCGCGTTTATCGTGCGTGATATTGTTGTATCGCTGCATGGCTACTACTCCAAGAAAGAACGCATCGGCAACATTGTCGAAGAGTCACAGAAGGAGGTCAACATCAAGAAAGCGCAGTTTGATCAAGTATGGAGTGGTATTTACTCGCACCTTCCTGAATATTGGACGTTCGAGGTCATCATTGAAAAGTACAAGGTAAGCTCGTCTGGCGTCTCCAAGCGAGCGGGAATATGCTTTGGTGGGGGACGCTGATAAACAAACCGTCGCAAACAGCAAATCCACAAGAAGCTGCTTGACTGCAGCCCCGCAGACGTGATCCCGCACATTCCAAGTCTGGTCAAGAATCCACTCCTTGGCATGCTTCTCGACGCGTCATGCAAAATTGTGTCGTGGGGCGGCGGTATCGATGAGTTTGAGCGGCGCCTGTCTGACGACCCGTTTTCGTTCTCGGCAGCGGCGGGGCAAGTCAAGATTGGTGACGAGTCTAACCAGCGGCTTATCACGGACGAAAATCCCGTTTCAATCGAGAGCGTTGTGTCACAAGTCGAGGAAGAGATGCATCGCGTGTATGTCGACATCATTGGACTTCTGCCACGTCCGCTCAGCTTCCGCATCTTGATATCCATGGGTCTCAAACGCCTGTGCGAGCTTGCGCGCGTGTCGCGCAGGTGGTGCGAGCTAGCCAAGCAACAGCAGATCTGGAAGTGGCTATCGCACGAGAACGGATGGGGCGTTGCCTTCACGTACCCCAAAAGCCTTGACTGGCGCGACTTTTACAGCCGCTTGCACGTTCTGCGCAAGGAGCGCGTTCCCGAGGCAATATCGCGATTTGACGAGGAGATGGAGGGGCTCTCTGGCCTCAAGTGAGTCGCGCCGCTGGATTCTATGGCTGAGAAGCTGTATCGTGTTAAAGTGCTAATTTTGCTGTGGTCGACGACAGGGCACACAAGCGCGCTGCCGCATTCATGAAAAAGCTGCCAGAATACCTGCGCCTTGACCGCAACGAGAGCGAGATCAGCAAGCGCGTAGGCGAGCTCATCTTTCTCGAGCTTTCCAACGATATTTTCATGGCGCTGGAGGCGCACTTTACCGAAGAGCTCTTTATGCAAGAGTCCCTCGCGGCTTCGTCGCCCACGACGCCGCTCAGCCAGTACAAGCAAAGCATGCAAAAGAACTCGTCGCTGCGGTTCAAGAAAGCCATTATTTGCGTCAAGTCTGTTTCGGGACACAACTTTGGAACCAAGTTCATGCATGAGCTCGTTGTCGAAAAGGCGTCCAAGCTGCACATTCTCCATCCCAGCATCGAGCGCGTCAAGAAGCACATCAACCGCATCGACACGGCACTCACAATCGAGTGTGCTAGCATTCCTTTTGTCACAGACCACGCCCATGCTCTTGGCCCGCCAAAGATCCCCAAGCGCGTTTTGCCCGAGTCGTTCTCCATGTTCAGGACCATTGCAGAGTACCTCAATATTGTGCATGCATACTACCGCGGCTTGCAAATGGGCAAGCACGTGCAGTTCCAAGTGCGGTTCATCAAAGCGCTCAAGACGCTGTGCAACAAGATCGAGACGCAGATCTCCGAATTGAAAAAGCAGCACTCGACCCTGCGCGGCGATTCGCTTCTGCTTGCAAGCGCGCACGCATTTCTGCCCTCGATGACGAATGACGAGCGCAACGAGGCCAGCGCAAAGTGGGTCACGTCAATCGGGGAGCACCATCTCATGCGCGACCGGCGCGAGGTGTTTTCGGCGCATTTTCCAAAGCTCAAGGAGTTCTGGACGGTCACCGAGACGGAGCAGATGCTTACCAACGCCATGTTGCTGCGCAATACCACGTCCGACATGCTGCTTATTGACTCGAGTGGTATGGCCCAGGTGCTTTTGGACGAGCTCTCAGAATTTGTGTGCGGCGCAACTGTCATCGACGCTCTCGATGAGGAGCTGCCGGCTAAGTTGAAGCAGCACGTCAAAACCGCGGGGCTCGTGCTCATCAAAAATGTCGGGGTCGACCCCGATATTCATGGGGAAATTGTTCGGTTCCGCGCTGCTCGGCACGCCGCCGCCCGCGAGTTGCCAAACCTCGTCGGGCGCGCAGACGCCAAGATTCTTGTGTGCACAACGTTTGATATCCTTTTTGACATGGAACCGCCTTTCTCGCGTCTATATTTCGAGTACACAGACGAGTCAATGCGAGCGGTGCTGCTCGACAGTCTCTTGTCCTTCTCAAAGCCTGCTTTCCACGCTCAGCGCATTGACATTCGTGAGTCCGCGGCTTGTGCTGATATAGCGTCTCCGGAAGTGCTGACAGCGATTGGTGTGGCAAGGGCGTCGGCTCGAGACGCAAACAGACATCCTGAACGAATGGTTCTCGGCGCTGATAGAATTTACCAAGACGCGCCAGTCAGTCGAGGAGGAGCTTGTCCACGACATCATCCTGTTCCAGAGCCGCAACGCAGAGACACATGAGCTGCGTCGCAGGCGCGAGGAGTTTGAGGTAGACGTTGCGCCGCTGTACGTGCCGTTTAACAAGGTCATTGGGTACGCGATGGACATCTGGAGCGTCATGCGGCGGCTCGTGCTTGTCAACCCCACATACTGCTTTTCTGCACGGATCCTGGTCGACTGTTTCAAGCAAAGTATCTCCGAACACCTTCGCCTCTCCGGCTCGGGCCATCTGGAGCGCCGTGAAATCGAGGCCATTGTCGATGACCTCACAATCCGAACTGCCAATGCGCTTGGCCGCGCGCTTGCCCAAGCAGATCGTGTGCCGTTGTTTGCTGCGATCGCCATGGTTCGGATGCGCTATTACGGTATCATCGCCAAGAAGGACGACCAGATTATTAGCACGCTCATCCAGAAGCGCTGCGAGCTGGGTGATCCCTTCGAATTCTCCAAGGTAAACATCCGCCTGCAAGGCGTCCTGGAAACGACGATTGTCACCAATCGCCGCGCTCACTTTAGCTTGTCATGTAGTGGCTGCACACAAAGTTTCTGCAGACACTCGAGGATCGGTCGACGTTTGTGCAGGTTCTCGAAGGGCTGATGGCCACTGAGCGCAGGCCCACGACACTCGCATCTGGGCCTCTCGCCGACATTTTTGAGCGCCGCATGACGCCATTCCAGCGACTTCTGGTGCAGATGTAAGCGGAACACCCTGTCTTTGGGCTTCCATGCCGCCAAGCTGACCACTGAGCTGCATCAGCATGGCGCTGCCGCAGTTTGTCGATGAAAGCATGCGAGAGGTGCTCCAGGATCTGGGTGTGTGGACAAACGATGCGCGGATGCCGGCCAGATACCTCGATGTCGCACAAGACAGCTCCTTCTCAATGGTGCTTCTACTGTCCGTGTCGCCTCGCGAGGCTGTTCGCGGCATTGTTGCCCTCAGCGAGACATACGAGGAGTCTCACCTTCAGCTCTCGATCGTCAATGAGGCGGATAAGCAGGGTAAGCATTTATAGAAACCGAACTTTGAAATCAATTGCTGAAGCTCCTCCAAACAAACCATAGGCGATCGCTGGATCCAAAAGATCAAGTTCGCGGCAGAGAACGACGCATGGGTGCTCATTGTGATCGACTCGTTCTGGATTGGTCTGCTCGACAAGATCCACCAGCTGTCCAAGATGCCGTCTTCCGGGTTCAAGATTTGGATAGTTGGCATGACGTCCTTGTCATACAGGCTGCCGCTGTGGCTGTTCAGCGATGCCCACTGCATCTGCGACGAGGAGGATTTGGACTCATGGTAAGTATCTATTGTGTTGCCGAGCACTGCCCATCTCATGTTATTCTGACATCCAGCTGCCCACGCAGGCTCGTCTTGCACAAACTGCAGCGCAACGAGGCACACATCGACGAGCTATTCCGCCCGTGGCTCGCGACGCTGCTCAAGTTCCACTTTGGCTTGGTGTCGCTGATGCGCCGCAGTGAGACAGCGTTCCCTGATTTCATGAGCTTTGATGACATTGATCTCAAGCTCTCTTTGCGCGCTTACGCGACGGCCATACGGCGAAAGCTCCCCCTCGAGACTCTGAAGCGCGTCCTGCTCGATGCAATCTACGCACCTGAAGCGCGATCGCCGCAGGACTATGAACGGCTGGCGTCACTTTGGAGCGAGGCTGTGCGCACTTTTGATGCCTCTGTCGCGGCAAACGGCATGCCGCTCGAGAAGATGTCTCGAGACAACTTTGTGAGCTTCCTGGCGCAGTCGCGGCCATTCATGTTTACGCCAAAGAACCTGCGTGTGCACCGGAGTGGAAATGCCGTTGATATCGACGCCATATCGCTCGACCTATGTCGCAAGCTGGCTCTGATTCTCGACGCCATCCAGCCCGCTGCGGCTCAGCTTGCGTCCGACCGCATGATCAAGCACAAGATTGGCCAGTACCTGAACACACTGCCGACCACAATCAACCTGCGGCTCATCTACGAGAACATGAACTCGCCCGAGAGTCACCAGACAAAGTGCTTCTTACTCGAGGAGGCAAACAACTTCCTCCGGCTGTTGCGGCGGGTGCGCATGAACCTGCGCGTGCTCCTGACCTCCTTTTCAAACGGCTACCCCACCGCCTCAGCCAGAAAAACACTCGATGCGGTGACCAACAACAAGGTTCTCCAGTCGTGGGTCCGCCGCGCGCATCCCACTAGCGCCACACTCGACATGTGGATGGACGACATTGGCAGGCGTATCAAGTTCCTCGACAAGTGGATCATGCTTGGCCAACCATGGCTCATCCACGCGGGTCTGCCATTCTCACTCCGCGCACTGCTCCAGGGACTGCGCCAGATATTTGCCTCCAAGGCGCAGGCAGGCATCAGTACGGTCGAGCTCATATTCGAGCAGATTGACCTTGCCGAGCTCGACAGGCGCAAGATTGCGGATCTCTCGGCCCGCTACGGCATTGCAGCGGTGCTTGCGGGGTTTCACATGGAAGGCGTGCGTATGGTGGACGGAAAAGTCGAGGCGCTCGATGCCGGGAAACCCGACAGCTTGCCGCTCTTTATGGTCCGCCCGCAGTATCTCAAGGATCCCGCGCCGTATCGCGGCTCGCTCATCCCTGTGTCGACCCACTTGCTCGACTCAGACGGTGGCCGCGGGTTTTCTGGGACGAGCAGCAAGCGTCCGTTGCTCAAGCCGGCACCGCCGTCAACACCAGAGCGGGCCGCTGCCCCGGCACCACCCAAACCGCCGGTGTATGAGGTTGGCTGCATGGCGTGCGTCTCTGAAGAGAAGGGCGGGACGACCGAGCTTCTTGAGGATGGCTCGCGGCAGAATCAGATCTGCAGCCTCAAGGTCCAATCCTGTGTGGCTCCCGAGCTACTACATCATCAAGGCTGTCAGATGCTGGTGGATGTCTCGGGGAAAACAACGCCTGAGTATCTGCGACGCGGATATGTGGATCTCAACTACATGCACAGCCTCAACTCCATGTCTGACTCGCTCGATCGGAATATCTCCGAAGCAAGCCATCATTTCACAGTCTATGTGTGCTCTTCGAGCGACGCCGAGAACGAGCGCAGATTCCTCTTCCAGCACGTCTTCCCCGGCCTGCTGAATGACATGGCGTATCGCCACATCGATCTCCACTTTGTGGATCTCAAGTACAACCCCGCGGGCGGTGGCACTGAGGCAGTTGCAGTTGACCCTGCAAGCCACCTGCAGGCCGCCTTGACCAATATCAAACGCGCCGCGCTTTTCGTGGGCATCTTTGGGTCCAAGCTCGGCCCGTTGCTGCATCGCCGTGATTTGCCGCCTCACATCTTTGCCGCGCATACGCCATTGACATCGCTGATTGAGAAGCCAAAGACAATGGCCGAGCTCGAGGTCGAGTATGCTCTGACGCAGGATGACAACCGGTATATTCACAAGGGGCTGCGCTCATGCATGTTCTATTTCCGCGACCCAAACTTTGCTCGGTCCGTTCCAAAAAGCTTCCGCGCACAGTACGAGCCAGAGGACGTCGAGGAGAAGGTGCGCCTCGACCAGCTGCGCATGAGTATGCTTCGGCGGTTCCCAGATCGCTGCGTGCCGCATTACCCGGGCTACTTCACGCGAGTCGTCGGCCGTGAGGTGCAAATGGGCGGCCTTGAGAAGCTCGGCGAGCGCGTGCGCAACGACCTGATTATGGCCATTCTGGAGTTTGTGAAGCAGCGCCGTCGCGGCAGTAGCGGCGCAGCGCTGGGCTCGCAAGACTCGGACAGCTTCTCCGGTCGCGAGAGCATCACGCGGCCCATCATTGAGGCCGTCTGCTCAAGCGGAACGCCTTTTGTACAAGAAAAGCGGAGCACACTTTCGTCGGCCATCCTGATCTACGGCGCCTCGGGCATGGGCAAGACTGCGCTGCTGTCACACTTGTGCCATGAGTTTCCGAAGCGCGACGTCGTTGTTTTGTACAACTTTGTGCGGTCATGGGCGGGTTCGTTCAACGTCGACTCGATGATCCAGCGCTTCTGCATCAAGCTCTTTGCTCAGCTTCGCATTCAGTCTCATAGGCTGCCGACGGAATCAGTCAAGCTCAAGGAGTACTTTGTTGCGCTGCTGAACGAGGTTGTATTTTACGGCAACAAGGTCGCCGTCATTATAGACGGGATTGACCGCATGGTAAACAGCCAAGGCCAGCGCGACGATCTGTGGTGGCTGCCGCCGCCGTCCGAGCTTGGCAGCGAGGTCTGCAGCAGCATATCGTGGATAATGAGCGCAGCAGACGATCAGATCATGCCGCGCCTGCAGTCCAAATATAAGGACGCCACCAAGATCCCGCTTCTCGCGCTCACTGACGATGACAAGCGCAAGATCATTGCGGACCGCGGCAAGGCTTTGAGGCTACGGGTCGACGCGCGCTCGGTCAACTACTTGCTCGACCAGAAGGCATCCGAGAGCCCGCTATATCTGCGTGTGGTGCTCAAAGAGGCGCAGCAGAGCATGTCCAACGGTCATTTTGTGTTTGAAGATTATCACCTCGAGACGACATGGCTGGTGTTCGAGCAGGTGTTTGAACGCATCGAGCGGAAGCATGGTGTCGAGATCATTCGCTTGTTCTTCAGCCTGCTCAGCTTTGCTCGTAACGGCCTACGCGAGATGGAGCTTGTGGGGCTGCTGAAGCTCGATCTGGCCGCATGGAATCTGCTTTTTGAGTCCATTGAGGACTACATCATCAAGACGAGCACGGGCTATGTCATCGTCTTCCATGAGCAGTTCACAGCGGCAATACGGCGCAGGTATCTCCGCCTGCCGAGCGAGTCGGAGCGCTTCCACCACCTGCTCGCGTCGTACTACATCTCCATCTGCGATCCGGCAGGCGACCTCTCTTGGCTCGGAAACAACGAGATTCGTGCCGCCGACATCAGCTTCCATCAGCTGCGCGCGAAGCGACCGATATCGGAGATTGCCCGCATCATGTGCTCGATCGGATATGTCTCGGCTGTTTTCACGTCAAACCTCGCACATGAGCTGCCCGGCTATTTCTCGGAGGCGGTCAAGCTCGCAGTCGACTCGGAAAACTCTGCAGACCGCTCGCGACTGACCGACTATAGTTTCTTTGTCGAGCGATACAGCCACAACCTGGCGACGTATCCGAAGCTTGCGTATTCACTCGCGCTGAGCTTGCCGAACGGCTTTTGCATGTATGTGCGCGAGGAGGCTCTCGAGTCCTATAAGAAGCAGGCCACTCGCGAGCCGTTCCTCAACTGCCTGTCGCTTGCCGAGGACCAGCTGGAGATGGTACCGCTGGGTGCTCACATGACTGAGATCATCTACGTCGGCGTCATTGTTGTTGGCGCGCTTGGAAAGTGCTGCGTCTCGGTCTCATCGGACGCAACCGTCAAGTGCTGGAACATTGACACGTTTCTCTTTGTCAAGACACTGCTCGCGGCGTCCATTGGTGCCGACAGCGCGACCGAATGCTGCTTTAGCCTCAACCACTCGGAACTGGTTGCCTTTGGAACCCGCAACTCACACATTTGCGTCTTCACAACCGAGACAGGCATGCCGTTTTCACGCATCGAAAACGTGTACACTGGCGGGCCGCTTTTCTTCTCCGAGGACGCTGGCGGTGTTTGGCAGCGCGGCCCTCACAAGTCGCTGCAGTTTGTTCACTTTGCGTCCGGGCGCACGCTCGATGCGACCGGAAATGCAATGGACGATGCGAATGGCGTGATCACAGGGAACGGCTTGCCGCCCCGCGCGAGCACCGCATTGATGCCTGCCATCAAAGGCGGGAAAGTCGCCTCTGTTGTCGCGCGCTCGATGGACGGCCACAAAATCGCGCTTCTGACAATCGACAAGCGGCGGCACATTGCTGTCCTCTCTGCAAAGACCATGCGCGAGATTTGCCGCTTTGTCGAAGACGGCGCGTCAGATGCGTCCAGAGGGCAGTTTTCGATTGGAAAAGACCTTCTTGCCGTTGTGCTCGCAGGCGGCGACATAATGATATGGAAGATTGATACGCATTCGCGCGTTGCGCTTGTGCGCATGCCCTCGGACATCAAGGTCTCCTGCATTAGCGTGTCCATTGACGAGTCCATGCTATACTTTGGCTCCACGTCAAGCACGCTGGGCGTCGCGAGCACCAAGAGCGGTCACATCTTCAAGCGGCTTTGGATCGGCGAAAAGACGGTTTTGAGCCAAATGTGCATCGCAACGTCCAAGGGTAAAGAGCGTTTCTTTTTGGCCGCAGGAACGCGACTCTCGACTTGCGACAGCCACTCGAGTCTGCGCATGGAGACTGGCGGAACACAAAAACAACACGTTGAGCTTTCGATCCCGCTGCGGCACTCGGCGCCGATCAATGCAGTCCTGCCATTCAGCAAGCGCCAGCAAAACGGTGTCGAGGCCATTTCGGTTTCGCGCGACGGCCGCCTCGTCTCGTGGGCGGTTTCCGACTCGCTTAAGAAGCTTGCGCCGGTGCATGAAGTCTTTGTTGCAGAGGACTTGACGTCTTGCCGGCTCAGCCAGACTACAGGGTTTGCGGTCGTCACCGCGGGCACATCAGCCATCATATGGAACGTGCACGAAGCCGAGGAAGTCTTGCGCATTTCGCACAAGCACGCGCTGCGCGATGCAATTCTGGTCAAGAACCGGATTGACGACACAGGCTTGACGCTTTACACGTGGATGATCGATGGTCAGCTCTCTGCATGGAAGATCATGGGCCGCGCAAGCATGTTCTTGACATATGATCCGACGCCGCTTTTCCAACGTTTTATTACGGTGTTGCCCTCCCGGCCGCAAATGTCGTCGCGCCGCGAGTTTCTGGTCGCAAACGACTTCACCGTCATTGTTCTTGACTCAGAGACGGGACAGGAGCTGCGCCGCTTCGAGACGCGCGGGCACGAGACGGTGCTTGGGCTCTCGTGGCACCACATGCCTGGCGAGGTCCCACGCGTCATGTACGTCACCAAAACAACTCTCTTTGTCGACGGCGAGATTTGGTCGTATGGCGGATCACTGGGCGACATGATGCAGCTGGACTCGTGCAAACGCGACCGTACGGGCACGTACGTTGGCTACTCGGGCGTGCAGCTGGGCGAAAGCTTTGTCGGCAAGACAAGCCTCGAGAAGCGGATTATCGGCGTCGTCGTCGTGCTTGCCGCCAGCGCAGGACAGAGGCGCCACCGCGTGTGCATGCTCAAGCATGACAACGCGCGAGTAGTGCAGTGGGACTTTCTGCACGACCCCAGCTTTATCGTCACGATCGCGACAGATCTGATGGTGCGCGTTTGGGACATCCGGGGCCCTCCGCACGCCATCCGTGCCATGAGCGCGAGCGATATTGGCAGGCCGATCGACATCTGGACGCACGCGGGTCTTGACGGCGCGGCGTCGAGCGAGAACGCACGGGATACGGCCCGGGATTCAGAAGAGCAAGGCGGGGCGGAGCTCAAGGGCGACGGCACGGAAGATCGCGATCAACGCGCGAAGAGTGCGCAGCTCGGCTCGACGGTCTCTTACCGCAGGCGACTGACCATAGCGCAGCAGGCACTCATGATCGGCACCCAAATCGACGGCATCGTAGGGCACGTGTGCGCCATGTTTCCACTACGGTCGCCGTGCACCTGCCTCCAGGTCGCAAACGACGATTACGTTCTCTACACTGGCAACGAGCAGGGTGACGTGCTGCAGTTCCGCCTCGAGTTTGCCATGACCGACGATCTGCAGCGGCGACCGAGCCGCAAATGATTCAGACACATAATGAAGCCAGACGTCCGAGAACTTCATTGCAACGTTCACTGTCTCCCCCGTCGTCCCGCCTCCGCAGAGCATCAAACGATTAAAAGTGGTCACGAACAGCCGCAGGCGTCGCGGCCTCCCAGCGCTCGTAAACGTCCAGCAGAACCTCTGCGTCGGCGGCTTCAATTATTGGGGTGCGCGGTCAGCAGGCGCACCGAGTGAGCTGCCCAAAAAATAGGCAATAGGATGCCTACCGGCATAGGCAAGCTGGCACTGACGCAGGGGACGTCTGTCCCACGACGAGGTCCGCACGCGCTTATCAAGCTCGTTGCCGAGCACCACTTGGACAAAGTCTGCGAGACTGCGTGGCCTTGATGCGTTGGACCGACCTGCAGGATCCGCGGTCTCAGAGGCAAATGCGTTCATGGGAAGTCGACTTAAGTCGAGAATCCTCGCGGGACCAGCCAGACCGGGAACCGCTGCCAGGAGCTTGTTGATGTCTTGCGACGGCGTGAAGCCTGATGTGCGTTCCCACTCTGGTCAGCCTCACAAGGCAGCAGCAGCAGCCCTAAAAAAAACCTCACCAAGAGTCACAATGTGCGGATTCCCAAACAGACGTCCAAGGACAGGGGCCATGTCCTGACGTGCCAGGTTGATCACGTCCAGGATGAAAACACAACGCTCGCCCGAGTCCAGGGCGCAGGCGATCTGAAAGATCGCAATAGGGTTTAGCTGCTCGCTGTGCCACTCGGCGTCAATGCCAATTCGCTCTATGCGCGGAATCAGCTCGTCCATCTCGGAGAGCCGTGCCTGTGAGTCCACAAACACGACTCGAGTCTGCGACTTGTAGAACGGCAGCTGCGGTAGCGTCGCGGGCCGGGATCGGCGTCCGCCCGAACTCGACTTTGGCGGCTGCTGGCTCTTGGCCCCCGAGACGGCTAGGAAAGCCTCTGGTGTCTTGAAAAACGATTTCCTGGTTGCGATGACGTCGGGAAACCGATCATAGATCTTGTGGATGATGGGTTCCAGCGCCGTCTTGTTCTTGAGCAGCGACATTATTGACGTCAGGATGGAAGCCTTGAGCGTTGACTCGCTGGCAAAGGCAGCTTCTATCTCCTTTGGCCTCGGTCGGTCGGGTGTGGGTAGCGGGATCTCGAGCTCCGACTCGACCAAGTCGACGACGCAATCGAAAACATCGGAGCCCCAGGGCGCGAGCATCTCGAGTTCGATCGTCTTGACCATCTCGCCAACCAGCCAAGGCATTGCAGCCAGGCGACGGGCCACAAACATGCCGGGAAACCAGCGAGGATCGACGTCCGGAAACTTTGCAACAACGCGGCCACAGATCTTGGCGTCGTTCTGCAAAATCGCACCGGAACCGATGCGATGGACAACGAAGCGGATCGAAGCGTTCTCGACATAGCTGAACAGATTGAATCGCGACGGTGCATGGTTCTGAATCAGAATGTGAAGATTTTGCACGTCGCCGTGGGCGAGAAGCGCCTGGAAGACGGGTAACAGATCGACAGAGTCGTGTAGCTTGAACGCGTTGACAAAGTTGACGGACTCGACCAGGGCATTGTTTTCGAGAAGCTTGGAAAGCAGCCGCTTTGCATCAGCCAACGCAATCGTGGCCAGCGGCTGCGCCATCGCGGCCTCGGCATCGTCAATGGCAATCTCGCGATCCGAGCGAGCGCGATGGTGGCCAGGACTGCCAGGCTGACGGCTGCCTTTGCCCTGGGCCAAGTTTAGGCGAGCGCCGTCCATGTCGTGCGCGACCGTGACTTTAAGCGCCGGCGCCAGAGTGAACACAAACGGATGGCAATCTGGTTTGCCCATCAGACGCGCCAGCGTTGCGGCGTGCGAGGAGCGCCGCGAAAGCTGCTCCGCACAGTAGTCTTGCCAGGACTCAAACTCGGGGTGCACTGCAGGCCGTTTTGGCGCTGCCCCACTCGGCGGCTGCTGTGCAGGGCGCTGGCCGTGCTTCGTAGTCGAATCCGAGATCTTAGTCTGTTCCGGCGCGGGCAGGGCTTGGTGTGCTTGACCGGCGGAATGCTTCTCGATCTCGTCGTATACACGGGATGCTGACTGCGTAAGCGCCTGGAAGATGCGGCGGTCGACCCGGAGATTGCTTTGCTCCCGGAGCTGCGATGCACTGGCTGCGCCGAGAAGAAGACCAACCGGATCTTTGCTCAGATGCAGCAGGTTCGAGTGGAACTGCTCCGGAAGCTGCGTTGGCAGCTGCGGCTCGCTGGCCTTGTTCTGGCGCCGCTTGCTGCCGCTGGCCGCCGATGCCGCCGATGCCGCCGACACGATCGACGAGGCCGACGAGGCCGACGAGGCCGACGACAGCGACTCGCGCATGTCAACCTCTTGCAGTTGTTGGACGCGCGCCTGGGCTCGTGGCTTGAGCTGCCCCTTTGGCGCATCGGACTGGCCGCTGAGGGCGGCGGCAGAGGCCTCCGCATCGGAGGCCGGCTTGGCCGCGAAGAACTCCTCGAGGGCTCTGGAGAGCAGGCGGCCGTCCTGCTGCCTGAGCACTGCCTTGAGCTTTTCTGTAGGCGGGAGCGGTTGTGAGTGTTCAAGCGTAACACTCTGGCTCCCTTGCCTGAGGTGCAGCATCCCCGTCGCCGCGGCCGCCGGCGCCCTCACCATCGTCGTCGTGGTTGTCGTCGTCGTCCGCCACGTCATCGCCGGCTTTCTGGCCATCAACCAGAGGCGTGCCCTGCACCGGCCTCACAGGCAGCGGCAGCCGTTGCATCCGGCTCCGGGCCGGCGACAACTGCGACAAGGGCGCTGGCAGCGACAGCGACGGGGGGTGCTGCGGCTCGGATGCGGCGGCAGGGCGGGCGGGCCGGCGAGGCCCTCACTTGCTGCTGAAGAGCTCGCCATTTCTGGCTTTGACGCAAAGCCCGCGACGGTGCGCTGCCTCGGCGACATGCCCCCGACCCTCGAGCGCGAGGAGGCCCGGGCCGCCGCGCCGCGCGCTGATGATACCAACCGTCTGCGAGGAGGACAACCCCCGATGCCGGCTGCGAGGGAGACAGGCGACCTCGCTGCCCCGCGACCGCGTGCCCCCGGCGGCGGTCGCCTTGGCTCCGCGAGCTGTGGCCGGCCCGCACATCTGCCGGAGCTGCCCGCGAGCGGGGCCGGCGCCGTGCATGGGCGGCTGCGCGGCCGCGGCCGCGGCGAGGGATGCCGCCCCCGAGCAGAGCGCCTGCACGTGCGGACTCATATAAGGCTTGATATGAGCGCGCGCGGCTCCCGGGCCTGTCGCGGGGGCCAACTTCCAGGGCACTTTCTGACCAGCGCCCGCTCCGAGCAGACATGGACTGGTCGTCGCAGAACGTCGTTGCTGTTGCCTTGGCACCCCAGGGCGAACTCGCATTCGACATGTCCCGACAGAGCTACGCCAACCAAAGAACTTCGTGCGTGGTCGCTCGGCGGCCCGCAGGTGGCGAACTCGTGCTCGCAGTGCGCTGACCTCCTTGATGCGGCAGCGGGCCTGAGCTTGTTCTCTGGACACCGATCGAGCTCATTGTCAAGACGGGCAGCTCGAAATCAATCAAGTATGCAGGCGGGACGGGTCTCTGTGTGTTTTCCGACGTCCGCTTTGTGCACTCGGCGCACCCCATCACAATCCTGAAATGGTGCCCGTCGGGATCTTTCTTGGCGTCCGTGGACGCCGGCGGATGCATCGGTATCTGGAGCCACCAGGTCAGCACATACAGCAGCAGAGCCTGCGCCGGAACCGGCTGGCTAAGAGTCTCATCATACGCTTTCAGAAATCGTCGGGGTCTCTCGAAAAAGCTCGCCACTTCAACGCAGATGCACCAGTGATTGCGTTTGCGTGGTGCGAACAGTCTTCCGAGGTGGGGGGGCCTCTGCGTCAGCACTTGACGGGCCGCATGGGCGACCTTGCGCTAATCGAATTCGGCCGCCGCGATACGTGCAGTTTCGACCCATGTATTCTCACGATCCAGAGTGTGGTGCACCGCCCGAGTCCGTTTTTGATAGCATCCCCGATTTCGAGTTTGCGCCGCCAGTCGGCCCTGCGCTTGGCTTTGGCGCGTACTCCTGCATTGCGGTCACCTCAGCGCTCGAGGTTAGCGCACGCGCATGTGCGTGAGCCTTTTTCGCACATACGTGGCTGACACAAACTACATTTGCCAGATCAACTATTGGTGCTTTGGCGGCGATCTGAAGCTGCAGCGCAAGCAGATCAAGATTTCGGGGATTGCTGCGAGCGAGGAGGTTCAGCAAGCCGCGCTCGTTCCTATCCAAGGTATGCTCCGAGCGCCTGGCCGTAGAGTGAAGCATAGGGCGATGCTGACATGCATGGCAACTAAGATGGCAAGATTCGACTGATTTTAGCAACGCGGACGCCCAATGAGTTGGCAGTCGTCGACGTCCAGGTTGATGCATTTGTTTCTGGTGCGCTTTTGGTGTTCTTACGCCCTGCTTCAGTACTGCAAAATGGCAGCGCTGACGTTGCCTGTGTAATCAGATGTCAAGATTGCACACACATCCTTTATTTCGCTTGAGCCCGAAGAGACTGTTGCGCGCATCCATGCAATTGACTCGTCTCGAATAGCGGTCGTGGCTCATCGCACAGACGAGATTGGCGAGCAGCAGCATATTGTCACCCTTTGGGAGCAGCGACAGCCTGACACTGCGGACGACGCAATGGTTCAAGATGTGGGTCTGCAGGTCACTAGTGCTTCCATGCTCAGAGATTCGCAGTGGCAGCCGAAACTCACGTTTTGCGTTGAGCAGGCTATCTCGTGGCGGCTCACGGCCAAAAGAGTCTTTTTTGAGTCCCACATCACCTCGCTCGGCAGCATGCTCCAGCTTTCGGATGCACAAGAAGAGGGAGCGCTGATCGTTGGCCTCCGGAACGGCAGCATACAGTATCGGTCGCTCGTCAATCTTGAAGAACTTTCGGCGATGCACCGCCTGCTTTTCCGCGATGTGGCGCTTGACCCGGACCAGATTCCAGGAGATGCAGCTGCGCGCAACCCGCCCACGCCGGGGTCACTGTTTCGCTCTCTTGGCGGAGGCATCAGCGGCGCTTATGCCTCATCTCTTGGCGGGGCTGGCGCTGGCGCTGGCGGCCAGATCAACAAACTTGGCAACGAAGGCGCGCAGAGTAGTATCATTGGCATCAAGCCCAACACTGGCGCCAAGGATGCCGCCTCACGCGAGATGAGCCCAGAGCAATCGCTTCGCGACATTGGAGCCGGAATCGACGCGGCGTTCAGCAGCATGCACACCGACCCAACATCAGGCGCGCCAGGGACAGACTTTGACGAGCCAAGCACCGCGGCCGAGGGTAACCTCGACGAGATTTTTGGGACCATGACAGGAGCGACCCCTGACGCCTCTGGAGTACTCGAAGGAGTGACGTCTGGCGGGCTGGCCATTGGCGGCGGACTCCTAGGGCAGATGCAAGGCATACAGTCGCAGCCGTCCGGAGCCCGCCAGCAGTCGCCAGCATCCTTGCCACGCTTTCCGGTCCGGCTTCTTGTGTCGCCCAATGGCCTGCACATTCTCGCCCAAATGGTGTCGCAGGATCCGCGAGATGCCACTCATATCATGGGCGCGCACATGCTTGTTCAGTCGCACGTCAGACCAGGCATTGCGCAACTTGCCAACGACTCTGCGCGCGTCGCACACGCTGTTGCGGACGCGATGCTTGCCGCAATCCTCAGCGGCCGCGCAATCGACGACTATCTGGTTCTCATCCACGCCCTTTCGCTTAATGGTGCGGTGCTCGTAACTGCACGCTTGCTGCTAAGCTCTGATCGCTTTAGCTGACATTTTTCGGATGCCCTCGACAAAGAGTGGGCTCAGTCAGCCGACTTTTGCCGGGCTCTGCTCAGGCGGCTCCACCTAGCGCACAAACACCACTTTGGCACGGAAACGCCCATGGCATCGTGGTATCCGCATCTGGAGCTCGCATGTCATGCCACAAGCAGCCTAGTTATGGGCACGCAGCTAGCAGTTGTCAGGCATGCCTGCACCCCCTGAGCGGACGAGCGCCGCGAGTTGATGCTGATACCCGAGAGCAGGATCCTGATGCCCAACGGATTCGAGTACAAGAACACCCGCTCGATGATGCGTCTGCGCAGCATCCAGGACATGCTCATGGCCTCGTTTGCCAATCCAGGCGCTGCTCAAGATTCAATTGGTGTGGGGCGATGGCCTGCGTCGCGCGACATTGCATGCTTTTGTTGCTGACCCGCTCTCCTGGAGGCCTGCTGTATCTCTCGCCTGCATCATTCAGCGAGTCGTTTGCGCTGCCAAACTCGATGATCTTCCAAAAAGGTTGGCGCTTGCGTCCATGCATTTCGCAGACTTGCTGTATGCGATGGCGAACGGCACTTGCTGAGGCTATTCGAATCCGCAGAGTCAATTCACCACCTTGTTCCTCACGCACTCTGGATCCTCGAGTTTTGTGCCTTTCTGGCTCGGCACATGTACATCCACTGCAACGTGCGGACGCGGCCCGCGATGGAGCTCCCGCTGATGCTGCGCTCAGACCAATGGGTCATGCTTCTGCACGGACCAACGCGCCGCACGCTGCTCCAGTGCTTGCTCCTGATCAGGGCGTTGCGCTTCAACCTCGCGCAGATCCTAGCCGCGACAGTGGCGCCCAAGGGCCGCAGCAACGCTCGCGTCAACTCGGTTGTGGCGTACATCCGCTCCATCGACAATGTGCTTGCTGTCGGCCGAATCCGAATCGAGGCGTTTGCGGCCTTTTTGTGCGAGCTGGACCAGCTTGCTCAAGCCGAGCACGCCAAGCATGCTCCGGCTGCGCTTGCAGACGACCAGCTTGAAATGGTCGTGGCCGCGTCGCTGCCGCCCCTGCATCAGCCGCTTGCGGCCCCGCTGTTTGATCTCTTCAAGCAGCACGTGTATCAGCTTTTCGAGTGGCCGACTGCGGCGTCGCTTTCCGCCATGCCGCCGTACCTGGCCGGCCTGCTCGACTCCAAGGCCGGACCCGACACAAAGGCAAAGCTTTCGGCCCTTGTCATGTTCACTCCCGGTCAATTTGACCGCCTCGAGCTCGAGCCGATCGAGTTTGCGTTGTCGATCCCTCGATCTCGCAGCGGCGCCTTGCTGGCAATGGCGGGCCTGCCGCCGCTGCCGCCGGCAACCTCGCAGCAGCAGCCGCCGCAGCAGAGCGCAATCGGCCAAGGCGCGCTGACTGCAGCCCGCCGCGACTCGATGTCCGACCGCGACATGCCAATCATCTCCAGCTTCGATGTCGTGACAGGGCAGCATCTGCGCTTCAGCCAGATGATCCGCCAGTGCATGCGCTGCCTGCATTTCTCGACGCCAGAGCCGGCAACACCCAAGGCGCTCACGGTGCTGCTTGACGGGCCCAAGAGCGTGTCCCAGATCCAGGCTATTGATGCTCTCTCTCGAATCCCCGTGTGGAGCGGCTATTACGGGGGCTGCTGCCCGTGCGGCGGCCGCTGGCGCCTGCTGCCGTGACGTGGACCGCACGCCGCGCTGGCCCGCGCCAACTGCCGCCGCGCAGCCAGAATAAAAGTTGCCCGCGACTTCTTGCCCGCAAAATCCTGTGCCGCTGCCGTCGACGCCAGAATGCTGCTCGGCGATGACGGCCAGGACGTGGCGCCCGCCAGCCGCATCATCCATATCAACGACCCTATCAAGAACCAGTCCAAAAAGTTCCTCCACAACGGAATCACCACGGGAAAGTACAGCGTCCTGACCTTCATTCCGCGCTTCCTGTTCGAGCAGTTCTCAAAGTACGCCAACATGTTCTTCCTCTTTGTCGCAATCATCCAGGTGAGCGCCTTTGATGCGCCATTCGGCCGTCGCTTTGCCGCGCAGAAGCCTTGAGGTGCAGTGCCTCTGCGCCGCGCAGCTGTACGCAGCCGCACGGGCAACAGCGCGCCGATAGCGTCTCCGAGCCGAGGACGCTGTCGCGTCTGGCTGCGCCGCTGTGATGAGCGCGCGTATCGAAAACGGTTGCAGACGCTTCCTGGTGTTGTTGGTGGACCTCACGCCCGCATCGCGCGCGGCGCCGCCTGTCCTTGGCGAGGCACAGCGGCGCATGGCTGCCTCAGGCAGCTGCGCACAGTACGAGCTCGTGCCCCCGAGTGCTGCGAGCCGAATTCCGTGTTCCATATGCTCGATGGCTCAGTGCCAGCGCCGCGGCAACAATGCGCGACCAGCGCAGGTCTTGCTGGCCAGCTCGCGACCGACTGCTGTCGAGCTGCTTCTTTGTGCGATGAAATCCGCCTTTCTCGCTCCAATGCTAACGGATCTCGGGTGCCAACTTGTGCGATCCTGCTCCCGCTCGGCGCTCACGCCCCACACTCTCACAGCAAATCGGCGATCTCTCGCCCGTCAACAAGTATGGCACGGTGCTTCCGCTGTGTATCGTGCTTGCCGTCTCGGCCGCCAAGGAGATCATGGAGGATCTCAAGCGCCATGCCCAGGATGTCGCAACAAACACCAGGAGCGTCAATGTGCTTTCCGGCAGCACCTTCATCCCAAAGCCATGGCGCGAGGTTGTTGTTGGCGACATTGTGCGAATCGAAAACTCGCAGTACTTCCCTGCAGACCTCGTTATCATCAGTTCTTCGGAGCCCGACGCTTTGTGCTACATAGAGACAAGCAACCTCGACGGCGAAACTAATCTGAAGATCCGCCAAGGCTTGCCAGAGACAGCAAACATTTTAACGCCCGAGCAGGTCGCGAGCATGGAGGGTGTCATCAAGACCGAGCTGCCGAACAACTCGCTCTATACTTTCGAGGGCACGCTCCGCTTGCGCGAAAAGGAGATTCCGCTGAATCCAGACCAGCTGCTGCTTCGCGGGGCCATGCTGAGAAACACGCGCTGGGTTTACGGCATTGTTGTCTTTACGGGTCACGAAAGCAAGCTGATGAAAAACTCCACGTGAGTCGTACACGTGCAACAAGAACCTGGCGTGCGTGACAGTTTAGTTGATGGCTTACAATTGAGCAACGACGCCGTGATCGCAGCGCCACGCCCATCAAGCGCACTCACGTCGAGGCGCTTGTCAATCAGCACATCATTTTTCTCTTCTTCATCCTTGTTGCTATGTCTGTGATTTGCGCCTGCGGAACGCTGGGCCGACAGGTACATGATGTGCTGCGCGCTGCCACTCAAACCTTGAATGGTATCTCCCAGCGGCTGACGAGTAATCCAGCTTGCAAACCCCTTCGAGACGTCAATCCTGCATATCGATAGCAGCGAGGCGTGGAGTCGCTTCCCGGCGAACATTCTGACTTATATCATCCTCTTCAACAATCTGATCCCAATGAGGTGTGGCCCTGCGCTGATCGCACCAGCGCCAAACATATCGCTCCGCGCGTCGCAGCGGCTGACTGTTTGGTGTTATTTGCTGCCCATGCGCTCTACCCAGTTTGATTGTGACCATGGAGATCGTCAAGTTCTTCCTCGGGACACTGATCAACTCTGACGTGGATCTCTACTACGAGTGGAACGACACTCCGGCGACTGCGCGAACTTCCTCGCTGATTGAAGAGCTCGGCCAGATCGACTACATTTTTTCGGACAAGACAGGCACGCTCACGTGCAACATGATGGAGTTCCGCATGGTCTCTATTGCGGGTCAGTGCTACGCCGAGACAGTTCCTGACAACAAGAAGCCGGTTGTCGACGAGCTCGGAAAGACGACAGTGCGTTAAGCCGCCCCTTGCGAGCGCGCTTCCACTGACTGTTTTGCTGACGCGGCTGGCCAGGGCTGGTTTGACTTTGCTCGGCTGCGCGAGCACGACAGATCGTCGCCTTCGTCCCATGTCATTCGCGAGTTCTTCCAGCTGCTCGCAGTCTGTCACACGGTCATCCCCGAGGCGAGCGAAGAGGACCCAGGAAAAATCATCTTCCAAGCATCGTCGCCTGATGAGGCCGCGCTTGTCAAGGGTGCCCAGATCATGGGTTACGTCTTCACGACGCGCCGCCCGCGATCGGTGACGTATCTGTACGGCGGAAAGGAGTACGAATGGGAAGTTCTCCAGATCAACGAGTTCAACTCGACGCGCAAGCGTATGAGCGCAATCGTGCGCAGCCCAGAGGGCAAGATCAAGCTGTACATCAAAGGCGCCGATACAGTCATCCTGGAGCGGCTGGCCAAGAGCAACAACTACTATGTCGACTCGACCTGCGCTCATCTCGAGGAATACGCCAACGATGGCCTGCGCACGCTTTGCATCGCTTACCGTGATATCTCGGAGGAGGAGTACGCCGAGTGGTCCAAGGTCTACGAGAAGGCGTCGACCACAATCAACAATCGCGGGGCCGAGCTCGACAAGGC
Organism: Polyrhizophydium stewartii; assembly: GCA_027604665.1. NCBI lineage: Eukaryota > Fungi > Chytridiomycota > Chytridiomycetes > Rhizophydiales > Polyrhizophydium > Polyrhizophydium stewartii. The sequence goes on along the minus strand of JADGIZ010000007.1, from coordinate 24,654 downwards.
CGCGGAGCTGATTGAGAAGGATCTATTTCTCCTTGGCGCAACGGCCATTGAGGATCGCCTGCAAGACGAAGTGCCAGACACAATCCACACGCTGGCCACGGCCGGAATCAAGATCTGGGTTCTCACGGGCGACCGCCAGGAGACCGCCATCAACATTGGCTACTCATGCAAGCTCATCACCGAGGAGATGTCGTTGATTGTCTGCAACGAGCCGACACACTTTGAGACCAAGGAGTTTTTGTCGCAGAAACTGGCTGCGGTCAAGGGCGGTATGGACACGGACGGTGCCAACGGGTCGGCGATGTGGGCGACCAGGTATCTCGGCGGCGTGCCCTATGTACGCCACCTCGTCAAGGAGAAGGCACCAAAGCTCAAAAAGTCCGTTGACGCCGACCTCGAGGTGGGCACAACTGCATTGAGACTTGCGCAAACTCGTTCTGTGTGCGCGCGCCTGATGCTGATCATACTCGGAACTCGGCGGCCAGCCTCTTGCGCTGATTATTGACGGAAAATCGCTTACTTACGCCCTTGAGGACGACATCAAGATGATATTCCTCGAGCTCGCGACGCTTTGCAAGGCTGTCATATGCTGCCGCGTGTCCCCGCTGCAGAAGGCGCTCGTGGTCAAGCTCGTCAAGAAGAACGTCGAGTCTGCAGTCACGCTCGCGATTGGCGACGGCGCCAACGACGTGTCCATGATCCAGGCTGCCCACGTTGGCATCGGAATCAGCGGCATGGAGGGCCTGCAGGCAGCGCGCAGCGCCGACTTTGCAATTGCTCAGTTCCGTTTCTTGCGCAAGCTCCTTCTGGTCCACGGCGGCTGGGCTTATTCGCGCCTCAGCAAGGTCGTGCTGTATTCGTTCTACAAGAACATCACGCTCTACCTCATCCAACTTTGGTTTTCGTTCGACAATGGCTTCTCGGGGCAGACGCTTTTTGAGACGTGGACCCAGTCGTCGTACAACATTGTGTTTGCATTTTTCCAGCCCCTGGCAATCGGCGTCTTTGATCAGTATGTTACTGCGCGCATGCTAGACCGCTATCCGCAGCTGTACCAGCTTGGCCAAACCAACGAGTTTTACAATCACGGCTCGTTTTGGGCGTGGATCCTCAACTCGTTTTTCCACTCTCTCGTGATGTACTATGGCCTCACGGCTGTCTACGGCGAGGGCACCATGCTCGCCGACGGTCTCGTGTCCAACAATTGGGCCATGGGAGAGATGATTTACACGGGCGACCTCATCACAATTACCCTCAAGGCCGCCTTGACGGTTGACTCGTGGGTCAACTTCACGTTCTTCGGCATCTTTGGCAGCATCGCGCTGTGGTTCATCCTCTTCCCAATCTACGCTGTCGTTGGACCAATGGTCAGAGTCGGCACGGAGCTTCAGGGCGTCAACTATCCCATGTTCGGGTCGCTTGGATTCTGGTTGGGCATTGTTATCATCCCGGTGCTGTCCAACCTGCGCGACTACATTTTTAAGTAGTAAGTCGTCGTAGTTCCAGGCGAGCGCATACGTCCGAGTGACTGATCTGTCGCTTCAGCGCCAAGCGCATCATGTTCCCGCGCTCGTACCACATTGTCCAGGAGATTAACCGCTTCAATATTCCAGACCACCGTCCGCGTATGGAGTGGTTCCGCAAAGCAGTCGCCAAAGTGCGCGTCGTGCAGCGCCAGAAGCGCTCGCGCGGCTTTGCATTCTCGCAAGGCGAGACCGGCCAGGCGCAGCTTATTCGCATCTACGATACAACTCGGTGAGCGCCAAACGAGTATCGGCTTTGCGTTTGAGGGCTTGGCGCGCATCGCTGACACTTTCTTTGCACCAACAGCCGGAAGCCGCGCGGATGATCGATGCAAGCGGCGGCTCGCCTCCCGGCCCGAATGCTTAGCTTCAGTCTCGAACCACCCGCCCTGGGTCGGGTTCCAAATTCATTTCATTCCAGGGTCTTGCTGCGTTCTGCAAGCGCTGCCTTTCTGCCTTCCTTTTTGGCTCCCCACCCACTCTCGAGAGAGCCGCTGCACGATGAGCGACCAAGTGCGGCTACAGGCAGCCCTTCACACAAACAAAGCAGCCTTCCCGACGCGCATTGAGTGTCTCCAATATTGTCCCAAAACTTGGTCTGTTGCCTTGCTGTCACTGTGTCATGGTCGCAGCGGAAAGCCAGCTGCTCTGTAGATGGAGTCGATAGTTTGCATGTTGATGATAGAGTCCACAATGGTTGTCAGAGAGACGGGGCTGCTGGCAGCAGAAGCTGGGTCGTTCCGGATAGCGTTGAGGAACGCGCGCATTTGGTAATAGTATGTAGTCTGCCCCTCGTCGCCGTAGACTTTCTTGGATAGCCTGGTGCCATCCTTCTTGGCAAGCTCTACGGAGTGGAAGGCAAATGGCGCAATGAAGTTGGAGAAGGTCAGCTTGCCGTGTTCGGCAACTATGGCGAGCTCGGCCTTGAAAGAGATGATTCCCGCGCGGAAGGCAGAGGAGACGGTTGAGCGTATTCCGGACGGATAGACCAGCTTTGCCTCCATGGCCATGTCGATCTTGGGGTCTTTGTCCCAGGGACGCATGTGGGCACTCTCCACAATCGGCGTCGAGGCATCGAGGTCGGCCGTGCCGGCGGCGGTCTGGGCGATCAGGCGGCTCATTGAGACGGCGTACGAGCCTGCGTCCATGGTTGCGCCGCCGCCGAGGGCAAAGTTGAGGCGGATGTCCGAGTCGGGCGTCGCAGCGTTTGGCAGAGAGAACAAGGTGTCGACGGACTCGATTCGACCCAGCTGCCAGCCATCGACGCTGCCTCGCACGACGTCAAGCACAAAGTGCGTTGCCGGGTGCATTTTGTAGTGGAACGCCTCGGCGAAGACGAGCGGGCGGTCCGGGTGGGCGTGTGCGTGCGCCTGCAGCGCCGCCTGGATGGCTCTTGCCTGCTCTGCGGTGTCGGTGAGCGGCTTCTCGCACAGCACATGCTTGCCGTGCTCGATTGCCTTGATGGCCCAGACGTGGTGCAGGCCGTTGGGCAGCGGGATGAAGACGGCGTCGACGTCGGGGTCCGCGAGCAGCTGGTCGTATGAGGCGTGCACGACGGGGATTCGGTGCTTTGCGGCGAAGGCCCTGGCTCGCTGCACATCGCGGGCGGCGACGGCGTGCGCGGTGCCGCCGGGCAGGTGGGACATCGGGCCGATGCACGCCATGGGGGCGATGTTGGCGCAGCCGAGGATGCCGATGCGCACAGGCGCGGGGTCCTTTGGGCCTGCGCCGTACACCAGCGCCTTGTGGATGCGGCCGAGGAACGACATCTGGCGGCCTGAGCCCGAGCGGGCGCTTTGAGGGGGAAGTGCTCGTGGAGGCCGGGGCCACGGGTGCCTCGCGCTCGGATCGCGGCGCGTCCGTTTCGCCGCTCCACGGCCAACAGCGAGCCCTCCGCCACCACCGCATCCACCGGCACCGGCAGCAGCACCGGCAGGAGCAGCTATAATCGTCGCCGCAGACATCACCCGAGCCGACGCCGCCCGCCATTGGCCGAGAGGCGCAACGCCGCCCGCGATGGGGACATGTTGCTCGTCGTACAACGAGCTCGGTAAGCCTCGCCGCAAACTCGCTGCGCGGGACATGGCCATCGTGCGCCGCTCACAAACCGCGTACGCCGCATCGCCGTGACGGCGCCGTGGCCGGCCATGTCGTGCTGCCACTGTCCTGCTGCACAGAAGATGCAAAGCGCGCGAGCGCCTGGGCTTCGGAAGACTCGCTCGCCGAGAGCCGCCGCGCGCAGACACCGCAGCAGGCATCGCGCTCAGGCTCGCTGCGATCCGTACGCATCAGACCAGGAAAGGACAAGGCGGCGGCCGTCGCTGCCGTATCCGACGCCACGGTGCGCGGCGCCGGCTGGCCGTCACCTCATGTATCGCTCGGCGGGCTGGCGAGCAAGGACCAGTCGCTCGAGGGCCTCAACACAGACCAGGTCGTCGACGTGCTCAAAAAGGGCCAGCTGGCGCGCCTCGGCGCAAACAAAACGGACGCGGTTGTGAGCAGCACGCTGCTCGACGACGAGCGGGTCGAGGCCAAGTATATCGCCGAGCACATCCTTGCGGAAGGCAGCTACTGGATCCTGCTTCGCGCCAAGCGGCGGAGCGACGGCAAGCAGGTACGTGTCATTGAGTCTCTCTTGCCCATCATCATCACGGCAAATGCTGACAGCATGCGGCCAGCTCCTGATCAAAAAGATCAGCAAAGCTCGGATCCCGCCCGAAGAGTTGTACTTTCAGGCGTGCGAAAACAACGCACAGTGCGCCTGCAGCAAGTGTGCGCCGTGGAACAAGTCGCGGCCGCCGCTCGAGCTCATCCTCATGCAGAGCCGAGACAGCGGACTGCCGCAACTTGTTGACTCGTTCGAAGATGAGGGCTCGTACTATATTGTCAGCAAGATGCACGGCCCGTCGCAAAAGCGGTGGAAAAACATGGGATCGTGGTTCGGACGCGGAAGGTGGTCGACGGTGTACTGGCGTGAATACCTGACGTGATCGAGCGCGCGGCAGGACCACGCTCGCTCACGCTCAGCGTCGCCCGCGGCTGATTCCCTCTCCGCCGGCTCTCCGGCTCGGCTGCGCACACTGCGCGGCCTCGTTTTGATGCACGACGCTCAGTTGAAATACATTTAAAAAGCCCGACCGAACTCGGCGCGCCGGCACGCATGCGTCTGTGCAGCCAGATGCGCCAAAGGCACGAGACCCGCGGCGCGGGGTGCGCCGGTTTCTGCGCGCCTCACAAAACCCCGCGACCAGCCCCGTCCACCGGCACCACCCCCACATGCAGCTCCGCGCGCGGCTGGCCCTCCTGGGCGTCGTGCTCTTCATGGGCATTGTGCTGCTGGCGTGGACAAGCGGCTCGCGGCCCGAAGCGCCCGTGCGCGACAGCCTTGACCGCGAGTTCGAGGTCGACGCAGCCGCAAAGGCCGCCGCCGCCGCCGCCGACAACGGCGCCGCCGCAGCGGCCGGAGCCGCGGCGGGAGCCAAGTCGGGAGCCAAGTCGGGCGGCAGCCGCCTGCGGCGCCCGCCCAAGGACAAGGCGCCGCAGCCGTCCGCAGGCGCCGGTGCCGGCGACGAAGAGCTCGAGCTGCCCGCCGGCGTTAGGGCAGGCGCGCAGCACGGCCGCGAGCAGCAGCGCCAGCCGCCGCCGCCGCCGGCTCGTGCCGACGAGATCCCGCAGCGTGCCCAGCCTGCTCAGCCCGCGCCGACACCCGAGGCCGCGCCTCTCGTCGCACCCGCGGCCGCGCCGCCCAAGAAGACTCGCCCGACCGGCCACACCGACATCACCAACAAGGTGTTCTTCGACATCAAGCAGGACGGCGAGTTGCTTGGCCGCATCGTGATTGGCCTCTACGGCAACATCGCCCCAAAGACGGCCGAGAACTTCCGGGCTCTTGCGACTGGCGAGAAGGGCTACGGGTACCGCGGCTCTGTCTTCCACCGGGTGATCCAGCAGTTTATGATCCAGGGCGGCGACTTTGAGCGCGGCGACGGCACGGGCGGATACTCCATCTACCCAGGCCGCAAGTTCAAGGACGAGTCGTTTGAGCTCAAGCACGACGGGCCGGGCTGGGTCAGCATGGCCAACTCGGGCCCGGACACCAATGGCTCGCAGTTCTTCATCACGACCGTCAACACCTCGTGGCTGGACGGCCACCATGTTGTCTTTGGAAAGGTCATTGAAGGCATGGACATTGTGCGCAAGATCGAAAAGACGCCCGTGTCGGGAAGTCGGCCCGTCAGCGATGTTGTCATTGCCGTCAGCGGCGAGCTGAGTCTCGACGACGCCTGAGAAGCGCCACGCTTTGGGATCATCTCGGGTCTATTAAAGAAATGAAAGCCAAAACAACAACCCGGTGCCGCCGCCGCCGCCTAAACTGGACTGGGTTGTGGCCGCGCTGCATTTGGAGACGACTCTCTGCCGGACGCTCCAGTGCGTGCGTCACGACGAGCGGCGATGGCGGGGGCGACCTGTGGCTGCGCGTAGGCGTATGCGTCTTGCACGGCCTGCTCGAGCTGCTGTAGTGCCTCCTCGGGCTGGCCGCGGCGGCAAACAGCGGCAACTTCGCCGATCAAGTCGTGCCTGCCATGCCGCGCGCAGATATGCAAAACAAGCCGCGAGAGGCGCATGTTGATGGGCTCGGGTTCTGCTGCGGCCTGATCGCTATGTCCGATTGAGTCCAGAAAGTTGGTCCAGGACTTCCAAGCGTCGCCAAACTGATTGGCGCGGACGCCATAGTGGAAAATGATGAACCAAATCGTGCGCTGGTTGAATGGAATGCCAAGCTTGCCGAGACTTTCGAGGGTCTGCGAAATGCCCACGCCGTTGCTGATGTCGTGGCGCAGAAACGCGTTCAGCACAATCGGTCGCAGCGACAAGCCCTGCGAAACCATCTCCTCGAGGATGCTGTCGGCCAGCTGTCGCATTTGCTTGCGCAGCGCGCCGATAATCATGCAGTTGCAAACGAACGCGGTCAGGGGTATGCCCTGGTTGCGAAAGTCGTCGAGAATCGCGGTCGCGGCGTCCATCTGGCCTGTGAGAGCATAGGCCTCGATCATGTAAGCGCGCGCCACATTGACAGAGAGGCCAAAGCCTTGCATGTCCGCCAGAAGCGTCTCGCACATAGCCGGCTGGCGGAGCTTGGCAAAGTGACGCACAAGGCTGCACAAGAAGCCTGCAAGATGGATCGGCGGGTTTGGCGAAATCTCAAACTGCTTGAGCGCGCGCTCGGCAACACGGCGATAGTCGCGGAAGGCGTCATCCGGCGTCTGGCGAGACGCAAGCTGTGCCTGTCCAAAGATCGACTGCAGCGCGAGACTTGCATCAAGCCCCCATTCGGATGCAGCCACAAAGTGCTCAAACACCTTGCCAAAGTCTCCCTGCGCCAGATAGCCGCGCATCAGATGAGCAAAGATGATCTCGGTGGGGTCGTGCTCGCCGTCGCGGATCATGTCTGCGAGGCACTGCTCGGCCGTTGGCATGTCGGCGATCGCCACAAAAGCGCCGACAAGTGTGCCCCAGAGAGTAGCCGTAAAGGGGATGCTCGAGTCGAGTAACGCGTAATAGTATTTGAACGTGTGCAGGACCATGTGGCTCTGCGCGCAGCGACGGATCATGATACTATACGTAAACGCATTGGGCGGCGTGTCGGAGCGGCGCAGCTGGTCAAAAACAGTCATCGCTTGGTCCGAGCGGCCGGCCAGGAACAGGTGCTCGAGAAGGATGTTGTACTCGAGGATTGTCGGCGTCAGTCCAGCGGCACGCATCTCTCCAAAACATGCGAGCCCTGCATCCAGACCATCTTTCGCAAATCGATGCCGCATGCGCAAGTTGTGCGTTGTCAGTTTTGGTCGAACCGAGGCCCCAAACTCGGCGAGCATGCTCCATACGGCGTCAAACGCGCTAGTATCTGCAGCCTTGACGCATGCCTCCAGCACAAGGTTAAAGTCCGTAATACTGAGCTCCTCGCGCGGCGTCGATTGGAGAGCATCAATGAGTCCTTGCAAGTCGCCACGTTGGCTCATCATGCGCCACTGAGCCTCGCGCGCGATCGGGTGCTCGCGAATGGTGTCTTCGTCAAGAACGGCGCCTTGCCCAAACGGTTTTACGAGGCCGAAACGACGGCAAAGCGCAATCTTGCGACGCCGCAGACTTTCCTCCGACTGAGCTTGCAGATCGCTCGTCGGAGAAAGGCGCATGGGGGAAAGTAATGACTGGGGCTCTGGAAGCAGGGGATGCCACGGACCGGCGCCGAGCGACTCTATCCCAAAGTTCCATCCAGGAAGCGGTCGCGCTTGACCGGAAAAGTCATCGCATTGCGTACTCTGAGCGTCATGCGCATCTTCCCCAATGAGGATGCCGGCCTCTGAGACGGCACGAGTCCAACCGGCAATATCGACGTGGCGGCCGTGCTGGCTCAACTTGCGCAAGACGATAAGGGCATATCGCGCCTGGATTCGAGTCGACCCTCGAACGCGCTTGATATCTTGCAGTATCTCTGCCAGGGCGTCGACAGGCAACCGATCAACGAAGCGAGCCACAAACTGCGCCGCGACGATTTGCAACAAATCGTATCTCTCGCCAGCTCGGAGCACATCGATCATATGCGCCATCGACAGGAACCGCGTCGGACGTGGTCCGAGCCCGTGCGTCGCAAGCATCAAGAGCCGGCGCACGTGAGCAGCAGACAAGGATCGGGCTCCTCCGTGTGCATCGGCGGGAACCGAGGTGGTCGCGGCTCGGCATCGCTGCTCAAACTCAGCCCACAAATGCGCGACCGAATCCGCCGTCAGGTGCTTTGGTGGAGGGCCGATCTCTGGTATCGTTTCTATCATGTCGTTGAGCGACTGCATATCTGGGCTTTGAAGCGACTCATCAAGCTGCGAGGGGAGCTGGGCTTGCGAGAGCCGGCGGATCGACGTCGAGAAGGATGCTCGCCGCTCTTCCCGTGCCGTGGCCTGAAGAGCCGCATTTCCTACTCCATATTCCCCTGTACGTTGCAGAAGCGCACCCAGGCAGCGCGGCCCACCGCCGTGTTTCGGACGCCTTCGATCCGGCTCGAGCCGCAGGCCGGGTCGTTGACTATCGCCGACGACAAGAGCAGACAGCGAAGCCGCGGGCCTGGCTGTCGCGCAGCGAAGGAGAGCAGAGGCTGGGACTAGAAGCGCGCGTGCGGCTGCATGGCGCGTGCCGGTGTGCGCGAGTGCTGGCGGACGTGCTGCGACGCCCGCGGCGGCATGGAGTGCTGGCATCGCTCGGTGTGTCGCCAAAAGGCGCAGAAAATCGAGAATCCGGTTTCGCTCGATCCCATGACGACGTCTGGCGCCAGCAAGCTGCTGCAGACGGGCGGCCGCCTCGTGCGCGTGCCCAAGACCATGCCGACGGACTGGGTGCTCAAGCACATTGCGTTCCCGCCGCCCAAGGCGCACTTTCTACCCTCGGTCCTGCCCAGCGGGCGGACCATGCCGCCGCGCATCTCGCTCGCTGATCAGGAGCGCATACGCCTGGCCTGCAAGCTGGCCGGCATCGACGCCGAGCGGGTTGTGGGCCTGCCGGCCGAGCAGCCTGTCGACGTGTCCGCAAAGAGTCTCTACCCGAAGCGCAGCAGTGAGCTCGAGAAGTTCATTCGGTGTGTATGCGCCGGCTGTCGCCTCCGCCATCACCAAAACACTCGGCGCTGACGCTTGCCTCCCACCACAGCGAGAAGAAGATTGCCGAGAACATGGCCAAGATGCCCGAGCGCATCGCCGCGTGGAAGGAGGTGTGTCCTGGACGTTCAGCTATCTTGCGTGCAGGCCACTACATGGTGTTGACCCCCCAAATCGTGTCGCAGGAGCGTCGCAAGGCCAAGGAGTCCGCCAAGCCCGACATGCCCTTCTAGGCGCGCCGGCGCGCCGTGCTCTTGTGGCGTGGCACTGTGCTGGCCGCTGGAGCTGTGCAAACTGCATCCTGCACCTTCAGCTGGTTTATGCGAGCTCCGGATGCTCCTGATTGCCACACGAACAACAAATGCCATTCAGATTCTCAGCAATATCAAGCCGTTGAATTCTGTTCTCGCTGTTGTTTCTGCTGCTGGACTCTCCGCTGTGAAACGAGATGCAGGTCTTCAGAACCGTATCCATGATTGCTGTATTTTTCTGAATGCGCCGCGTGCCATCGGGCCTTCAAACGACGCCCAGATACTTTTTGAGCACAAAGAGGGCCTCATCTCCCGTCAACGGCTCCTTGGGCCTCCTGCTGCCATCGAGCTTGAGGTACTTCGCACGGATGTTGTGGCTGAACATTTCGGGATCGCGTGGGAGCGTCTTGTCAAGCTTGGTGCCCGAGAACCGCTCGATGGCCTCGTCCATGGACACGACGCCGAGCATCTTGCCGGTTTCGTCCTTGAGAACGACATCCCACGTTTTGCGATCTGCAAATGAGAGCTCGCCCTGGTTCTGCAGCTGCTTTGGCGTCGGTGGGACGAGGTCGATCTGAAGCGCGTCCGATGCGTGCGCAGCGCCGGGAGGAGTGCCGCCGGCCGCCGGCCGCGGCGAGCGAGGTGGTGTCAGCGCAACCAGAAAAAAGCGGCGAGATCACGGAAGCCAACGTCGCAGGCGGCGGCCCCCTCTGGCGCGAGGTCGGATGCGCATGCACGTGCGACGCAAGGCAGTGCGCAATGGATGCGCACCTTGGACAGCAACCAGGCCACCCGCTCGCTCGGCTGCGCGCCGACGCTCAGCCAGTACTTGATTCGTTGGACGTTGAGCTCAATGTGCTTTGTGCGCTGGTGGTCCGGCACGGGGTTGTACGTGCCCAGGCGCTCGAGGTGCTTGCCGTCGCGCGCGGCGCGGGCGTTGGCCGCGACGATGCCGAAGAAGGGGTTGTTGGCCGCGCCCCACCGCGCGAGACGGATCCTGACCACCATCGTGCCGTGCGGATGTCGATTGTCGGCGCAAGCGAGACAGCGGCAAAATCGCGCCTTTTGGTGCGTTGTGCCCGTATCCGCCGCCGCGACGTGGCCCGCCTGGCCGCCGGACCGGAACCTCACTTTTGGCCGCGGCGCTCGCATCCCAACCACCATGGCAGCGATGGTGCGAGGGCGGCGCGCGCTCGCATGTCTGCGCTGCGCCATCATAGTCCGCGCTCGCAGCGCTGCTGACGCCGCCACGGATCTGCGTCTGCGCGGCCGCCTGCGCTGCTGGATCACACTCAACCGACACTCTTGCCGCGCAATCGTCAGGGCTCTGGCACGTCGCTGTCCTCGCTCGGCAAGAATGAGGTCGGGAACTTCGCTGGGGTCACGGAGAGAATGCAGATATCCCCTGCTCTCCTCCAGCAGCCCGGAGCTTCACCGACCGCAGCGATATGCAGCAGCATGCTCCCTCTCACCGCCCCAGGCTTGCTGACCGATGCGAAATGCATCGCCACCACCTCCTCCCGTGCGCTTTGGAAATTCACCCAAACGCCCAACGCGACTGTAGAAGGCTATCACGGTCATCACGCGCGACAACATCCGCAAGCTGCGTCCGCACGCCGACTCGGGCTCCGTCTACCAGCGCAGCCATCGGCACCCCGTTATCATGAGCGCACAGGACCTGCAGCGCATCCAGGCACGTGCCCGTGCGCCTGATCGTGCCGTCCGGCGTGCTGACGATGGCGCAAATCTTGCTGTCGGCCGCGCTCGAGCAGAACGCAGCCACGTACCTCAGCAAGGAGGACATCCAGCGTCGCAGTCAGGAGATCAACGAGTATCGCGCCGCAGCGACCGAGGTTGCGCGTCTGAGAAAGGTGCCGCGCCACCACGATGGAGCTCTGGCAGCTTTGCAACTATGCTGACGCTGCGGTGCCAAAGCAAAAAATGGAGCACTTTGACCAGCAGCGCACCGCGAATGCCAAGCTCAACGACCTCGAGCGCGAGGCAAAAGATCGGTCAAACTATCTGCTTGCCAAAGCCCAGATGCAGCTTGAGGAGCAAGAGGACGAGATTAAGCACATGAACGAGCTGATGCTTTACGCAAAGTGCGTCTCGATCCGTGACACCCAGGTCGAGGAAAAGGTCTGTTCACGCGAGTGCCGCTGAAGACTCGTTGTTTGTCTGCTCCAATGTTGGTGCTGATGCTTGCCGTCGTCCGAATCGGGAAGAAATGGATCCAAACGGAGCGCAAGGACGAAGAGTCTCGTTTGGATGCCATGATGGAGCTCGAACGTGTCAATGAGCTCAAGAAGCTTGAAGAACGCGAGCGTCGGCGGGTCGAGGAGCTGCGCAAGGGTGCCGCCAAAATCCGCCAGCAGATCGAAGAGCGCCGCGAGGCAGCATTGCTTGAGCAGGAACGCCGCGATCAAGAAACCAAACAGATCCTCAAGGCCATTTCGGACATGGCCGAGCAGGAGAAGCGCGAAAAGCTCAACAAGATCAAGAGCCAGCGCTTGCTAATGCAAGAGGTGTGCCTCGAGCACACACACCGCCTGAACGCGCCTTTTGTTTCTCTCGGTCATAGCCGCTGACCCGCTTGTTGCCCACACCAGGTTGCAAAAGCAAACCAGGAATCCATGGAGCACAAGCGCCAAGAGCAGCTGCGCGAGGAAGAGGAAGACCGCAAAGTCCTCCAGTACATCCTCGAGAAGGAGAAGCGCGACATCGAGAACGATCGCATCCTCGCTCAGAAAAAGGCCGAGCGCGAGCAGGAACTTGCACGCCTACGCGCTGCGCAGGAAAAGGCAATTTCATTCTCCGGGCTCTGCATCCGACTTTTGTGCCTCTGACACATCTGCGATTCATTTGCGCAGATGTCGGACAAGCAAGCGCAGCAGGATGCGCTGCGTGCCCAGCGTGCCTTTGAGGCGTACGAGCGCGACTGGCGGCGCAAGGAGAAGGAGGCTGCCGAGAAGCAGGCGCAGCAGGAAAGCGAGCTGCGCCAGGAGCGCTACAAGCAGCAGCGTGCGCGTGAGCACGCCATCGCCATCGAGGCCCAAAAGATGAAGCAAGAGTTTTACGAGAACCTCCAGCGCCAAAAAGAGGTCGAGGAGAAGCTCAAGCGCGAAGAAGAGATGCGCGCACTCAAGAACAAGCTTTATGCGCAGGAGGTCAAGGTGCGTTCGCAACAGCGGCTCTATCTGCGCAGCTTCGCTTGCGATGCTACAACGAACACCTCTGAGGCTAACAACGATGCTCATGCTGGCCTACGACTCAAAGGCGCAAATCAAGGGGAAGGAGGAGTGCCGGCGCAAGGGTCGCGAGGACTTTTTCCTTGAAGGCATTCGCCTTGCGCACGAGCGCAAGGAGAAGAAGGACAAAATCGACCAGATCAAGAACCGCAAAATCCAGGAGCTGCGCGCCATGGGTGTGCCCGAAAAGTACTGCAGCGAGATTGAGCGCCAGGTGCACATGACCAGCAAGCACTTTTTCAGCATGGGCGCCAAGTGAGGTCCGGCATCAAGCCATACTGCGGTCGCAAACAGATCGGCGGCGCCGCGGGGCTCGACCACACCTTGCCCGAGTTTCTAATTTCTTTCTCCTCTGGCGGCATCTGCATCTCCCGGGCTCTGCTTCACCGCCTTCTCTTCTTCTCTGCTGCCGCCGACGCTGTGCTTTGAAGGCACAGCTGTCGGCCTACGCTGCTGCGTCATGTGTAGGCAATGCGCCAAATGCAGTGTCTGCTTCACTCTGCGAGCGCTGCCGCTCAACGTCCGCTTCTGGCAGTGGCCCTGGGTGCATCCTTTTATTGGAAACAGCGCAGGATGGATGCGGTCACCGCTTTGGTGTTTGTCAGCGCCAAGAGGGAAGCAGGCAGCTGTGTTTGGTGGGGAGGGATTTGCAGGGGGATGGAGACAGTGAGATGCGGAAGGAGAAAATAAGGGCAGAAAGTGGGGACAGAATTGCAGGCAAAAAGCGGCAGGTTTGGCGAAGCGCGGCGCGGCAGCAGGGCAGCACGCATTAGGAGAACTGCTACGGCCGCAGCTGCGCGCGAGCTTGCCAAGAGGCAGGAAAATGCGCTGTCGAAGGCTTGCGGGGATCAATAAAACGGAGTGGATACAGGCGCCGACAGCAAAGAGAGTGCGTGTGGGCGATGCATGCAGATGAAGCACGAGGATTGTGCGGAGGATGTGTGAAGGAGTAATGCGAAAGCAGTTTGGGCGAGGCTGAGAGGGAAAGAGTGAGAGGCGAGAGAGGGCGTTGCGGTAGCTGCAGACGGGCCGAGCCACCGGATGGAAGCGCGGCAACACAGGAGGCGTGACGTGAAGCTGTGTGCTCTGGGTCGAGCAGATCAAGAATCAGAGGCGCCGGGATAACACCAGCAGCTGGCGATTAGTATGATGGAGCAGGTTGCCACCCAAGGACGCCGCAGGATGGCAAAGAGGCGATGGTGCGCCGACAAAAGCCGCGCAAGGTTGAATCAAATAGGAGGTTGCTCAAAGGCATGAGTGCGATGAATCGATGCTTCTATGTATGCTTGTCGAATGGCGCGGCGTAAAAAAAAAGGTGCGATTGCTCCGGCGCCTAGAGCCTGCAATGCCTCGAGCGAAGACAGAGGTGCGGAGCCAATCACGCGTGGGGCTCTCCGTCAGAGTTCTGCTCGTCTTTGTCAATCTCTTCGTCAAAGTCCTCGTCCATATCCTCGTCCTCATCGAGGTCGCCGGAACCGACGGGCGAATGTGGCAGCGAAACCGAGGCACCTTGCACAGGCACAGAAGACGAGCTCCCCGAGGCGCGTGGCGCTCGCGCTCCACTGCGACTGCTGTCGCGTTTGCGGCGGGAACGGCCACTTTTCGCAGGTTCGTCGGAGCACACGTCCATATCTTGCATGGACGAGCTACCCGGTGCGCCGTCGTCGAGATCGCCTGCGTCATAGCCGCCGTCAAACGCGTCACCGATGCCATCCTCTGCCGATCCGGCAACTGCTGCCGATGCGTTCGCCTGCGATGCAGCTGCGCGCTCTGCGGATCGCTTGTTGGAGTCGTAGCGCCGCAGCATCATCCAGCGGGTACGGCATTGGCGTTGCGTGCGGCCAGGGATCATCTCAGCGATGCGCACCCAGACCTTGCCAAACTCGGCACAGCCCTTGCGCAAAAGCACATCCTCATGCGCCGACCACTTCCCCTTGCTTTTAAAACGGCGCGAAAATTGTATGTCAGCGTTGCATGTCAACCAGCACATGCGTTGTGAGCTATGCAACAAAACTCACACGACAGAGGGGTCGAGCGTCTCGTTGTATCGTGCCATGCACTGCGGGCCTGAGCGACCAGTGATTGACTCGGCGATTTTGTTCCAAAACCCAGCGTTTGGCGTGGGGGTTCTGATGATGGCGGCGTTGTACGCCGAGAGCAGCTTCCGGTCTTCTTCCTCGGTCCATTTCCCCTTGCGGGGCTGCGTATGCGTGTTCCAACGCAGCTGGCACTCCTCGGGTGTGCGCTTGGGTAAAAGCGTGGCAATCTGGTCCCACTTTTCCGTGGCACCGAACTGCTGGACGGCGTGCGTAAGGATGTTCATGTCTTTGCGCGTCCACTTGCGAGGACGAGCCGGGGTCGAGACACGGGTGGGCGGCAGGCTGCTGCCAGGGGTCAGGTTGGCGGATGCTGCGGCCTGGGCCTGCGCTTGGGCCTGCGCTTGGGCAAGCGCGTTTGCTTGCATGAGCACTTGGGCATGCGCATGCATCTGTGCCTGCATTTTAGCCTTTTCCTTGGCCATCACAAGCTGGGCAGCAGCTTCGATGGTGGCCTGATCGTGGAAAATCGATTCGGCATCTTGAGGCGGCAGCGCGGGCGAGGACGCCGGCGACGGAACTTCGGCGGTGGAGGGCTGCAGGGGATAGCGGCCATTGGTTGGATCAGTGGGCTCCGAGAGGCGAGGTCGTTGTTGTAGGGATCGCTTGCGCTTGTGCGACTGCTGCTGCTGCTGCTGCTGCTTCTGTGAAGGCTGTTGCTGCGGCTGCGTCGGCTGCTGCGGTTGCGACTGCGTCTGCTGCTGCGGCGGCGGTGACGGCGTGGGCTGCCGCGCAGGCGGTGCTTGATCTTGGCTGTCGGGTAAGACAACCCACTGCTCGGGGTCGTCTTCGGCAGCTTGAGCTGTCTCGCGCGGGGCTTGCTGTAGTCTCGGAGATGCCGACGGCCTCCGCGTTACATCGTGGGCATCGCGCGACGGATACTCGGCCTTGATGTCGGCCTCGACACCCAAGTGCGTGTCCAAAGGAGCACCAGACGCTGTTGCTGGTCCCTGGGCATAGAGCAAGCGCGCGCGGTTCGTGGTAGCCGTGTCGTCGAGTTCATCTCCACCCGGTTCGCCGCAAAGGCTGGCAGTGCTGCCGGTGCGCGCGCGGCTCTGGTGTGCGATCATTGACGAGAGTCGAGCGGTCGACATTGGAATCGGCGATGGCGCAATGATGGGGACGGTGGCGACAGTCGAAAACGGAAAGTGACTTGCCATGGATACGGGCTGACCCATCGATGCCGGTACAAAGATTGGGCCAGTGATTGGCATGGACACGGAAAGGGGTCGAGCGCCGACGCCTGCGAGAGGGATTGACACGGGGATCGACATGGGGATTGCGGTCGGTGCCATCGAGGATGCTGAAAATGACGACAGCGACGACGACGTCGACGAGGGCATGGATGACGCTGGGGCAACTGCGCTGGAATCGGAGAGCGAGACAGCGCCGCCTTGCGGCAGGCGCGAGACGACTGGAGGCAGCGGGTGTGGGGCAAAGATGCTCGTGTGTAGAGGAGCCGATGCGGGCGTGTGGGTGCCATGTGGGCCGGATATCGGCGCACTGACAGCCGACATGGGCACCGCCGAGGTAGGCGTCGCGACCATGCTTGGCGAGGCGAAGATGGACACGGGAGGAAGCGGCCCAGACATGGACGTGTGGATGCTGCGATCAACAAAGCTTGTCGCCAGCGATCCAGACGAAACAAGCGGTCCCGAGCTTGTCGTAGCAGCCATCGACGTGACAATCATGTCGTCGGGCGCTGCCGTCGTTGTCGGTCTTGTCGTGGCAGCAAACGGGGAGCCCGATGCGAGCGGAGCGACGCTCATGAAACTTGGCATCAGCGATCCGGTGGTGAAAACGACGGGCGCGATTGCAGCCAGAGCCGAACCGCTTGGCATGCCCATGCCCATACTCATTGCCATGCTAACGCTGCTGGGCACGATTCCTGCTGTCATCACGCGGTCTGCCATTGATACGACGGGCAGCATCGAGACGGACGAAGTTGACTGCATCGATGTGACTGGCATTGTCGCGGGCGGCGCCGTTGTGGGAGGCATCGAGGTCAAAGGCATCGACGTGAGAGGCATCGACGTGAGAGGCATCGATGTGAGCGGCATTGAAGTCAAAGGCATCGAGGTCAAAGGCATCGAGGTCAAAGGCATCGACGTGAGCGGCATCGAGGTCAACAGCGAGGAAAACGGCATTGACGTGAGCGGCATTGATGTGAGGGGTGCCGAGGTAAACGCCATGGACGTGAACGGCGCCGAGACCGAGGGCATTGACGAAGGCGGAAGAGACGCAGATGGCAGGGACACGGAACCAAAGATGCGATCGACCGATGACTCTGAGAGCGAAGGCGAGTGCGAGGGGCCGGCGGCGAGCGAGGCGCGCAGCGATGCAATCGTGCTAGACGGTGTGTGATCGGGCAGCGCCGAGATGGCGGGCGTTGCAGCCGCAAACGACGACGGGGTTGGCGCATGAGACAAGGTGGGAGTTGCGGCAACGGACGGTGTTGAAGCCGCTGCGCCAGCCGGGAGCGAGGACGTGAACGGCGCTGTGGCGCTTGCGGTTGCCGAGGGAGCCGTGATGGACTGCGCAGCCAAGGCAGTCGTTGATGCGGCGGTTGTCGAGGCCGGCGGCTGGGCCAGAGGGTGCTGGATCGTGCCTGGGCCCATGCTCATGATGCTCGATGCAGCGTTGGTGACAGTGAAGCCAGGCTGGATGAGCTGCGTAGGCGCCTGCGCAGGCAAGTGCTGGGGCTGCTGGTCGGCAAGGAGGCTAGCAAGCCCAGAGGCGGCCGTTGAAGGCGGGGACGGCATCTGCGCTGTGGCGGTGCCTGACGGAGGCACCAGCGTCTGGGGGGGGGTCAGCGACAGCCGGAGCGGCGGTGGTTGCCGGCGAGTCCGGGGGCATACCTGCTGCTGGTCCTGCAGAGGCGCAGAGGGCTGGGCCTGCATCGGAGCTGGCTGGTGTATCGCGGGCTGCGGAGCGGTGGCGGCGGCGGCTGCCTGCGCCTGGCTGGTGAGTTGGACGAGAGTCGGGAGGCCGCTCGGTGCCGGAAGGATCCCGGGCATCGCCGATGTCATCGACGCCGAGTTCGGGGCAGATGGCAATGACGAGGCGGATGACGACAGGGAGGCAGCCATGGCAGGTGCGGTCGGCGTCGCCACGGCGGCAGCGATCGCCTGCGTCTGCGCCTGCGGAGGAGCCTGCGCTGGCTGCGCTCGCACGGCGGCCTGCTCCACGACGTTGTTGGCGACGTAAGCGTTGACCCTGTCCAGCTGGCGCATTGTCTCCTTGAGTTGCCTTTCAAGGGACCGAATCTCGTCGTCCTTGGCAAGCACGTCCTCGTTGGCCTTGCGAAGGCGCTCCTCAAAGTCATACTCTTTGGCCTCGAGCTCGCTCTTGATGGACATGTACCTGCTCAGCGTGTCGTGCACCAGGCGCTGCTGAGCCTCCATGGTCGAGGTGACGCTCTCGAGCTTGAGCTGGGTCTCTTTGAGCTGGCGGCGCATGGTCGGGACAGGCAGGCAGGTGGGCAGGCGGACGGGCGGGCAGGCAGGCAGGTGGCATGCGGACGGGTGGGTCGATGGGCGAAGGGGAGGCAGGCGCGGTTCCCGAGCCGCAGGTCGTCGAGTGTCAGTCGAATGACGGGTTCAGAGCCCGCACAAGGCGGTGGCCGAGAGCCGGGCCGGAGCCCGCGGCCGGGACGGGGCAAGCGGCCTGGGGAGTGCAACGCACCTGCTCCTCAAGGGCCCGGAAGCGCGCCTCGGTGGGGGGCAGCGGGGCGGGTCCTGCAGGGCCGAGTGCAGCGGCCGGCGCCTGGGCCGACAGCGCGGCGGCGGCTGGTCCGAGCGCAGCAGGCAGGTGCGGTGCTGGAGTCGGCGTCGTGACGCCGTCCATGGGCTGCGCCGCGGACGCGGGCAGGTGCGGCTGCTGGCGCTGCTGCTGCTGCTGCTGCTGCTGCGGGTGCGGCGGGTGGTGGTGGTGGTAATGGAGGTGCATCGGCGCCGGATGGAGCTGCGTCTGCATCTGCATATGCGCCAACAGCGGCGAAGATGCGGCGGCGGAGTTTTGCTGGTGCACGAGCTGCCTGTGCGGGTCCGGGGCCTCGATCTTGAGCGTGACGGGCGAGTTGGCGGCGCTGCCAAACGCGTGGGCCAGGGCGTGAGAGTGGGAATGTGCGCTTGTGTGCGCCGGCGACGGCGCCGACGATGCAGGCGACGGCTGGTGCGCGAGGGCCGCGTGGGCTGCTGCCGCCGCAGACGGCGCCGGTGCCGGCGGCGGGTCCTGGGCGTCCGAGGCGGCTCCTGCGGCCGATGATGCGGCCTGCTGCTGCTGCTGCTGCTGCTGCTGCTGCTGCTGCTGCTGCTGCTGGATCTGAGCAGCGTGCGCAACCTGGGCAGCATGGGTGACTTGGGCAGCGTGAGCCACCTGCGTCGCTGCTTGCATGACCGCGACCGCAGCGACGGCGGCGGCCTGTGCCTGGGCCGCGGCGGCAGCAGCAATCGTGCCGGGCATCTGCATCGGCTGCGCCGAGACGGGCGACATGTGCGTGGCGGCCGATGCCGCCGATCCGACCGAGCCCGCCTGCGACGGTACGTGCTCGAGCGCCGGAGGCGTGGGCTGAGATGGCGCCGAAAGAAACGGCTGGAGCGCCGTGTGCGCGTGGTGCTGGGCCGTCTGCAGGGGCGGCTGGCCGTGTGCCGCTGGAGTGGCGGGCAGCGGCAGCGGCAGCGGCGGTGCACCCGATGATGCGGACGCTGCCGTCGACGCCGACAGCGACGCCGACGACGGCTGCATCGCAAGTGGTAAGGGTGCCGCTGGCGCGGCCACCTGCGGCGCGGGCGAGGCTGAAGAGTTCGTGGGAGGCTGAGCAAGCTGCTGCACTTGGTCCGGCTGCTGCTGTGCCTGCATCTGCGACGAGAGGTGCTGCAGGCTGCCCGAGACTGGCTGGCCAGCGAACGGATTGTGGAGCGAGCTCGTTGCCAACGCCAGGGTGTGCACAGCCTGCTGTTGCTGTTGCTGCTGCTGTTGTTGTTGTTGTTGTTGTTGATGCTGCGGCTGTTGTTGTTGATGCATCAGGTGCTGCATCTGCGCATGAGTGGCAGAGCCTTGCGCCTGCTGCTGGTGCTGCTGGTGCTGCTGGTGGCTCTGCAGCGCGGCGGCGGGCAGCGGGTGCGCGGCGCGGTGGAGCGTCGCGGGCACAGGGCCCTGTGTTTGGACACAGGCCGGCTGCAGCGGAGTCGGGGCGGAGGCGGCGGCGGCGTGCGCGGGGGAGCCGGCGGCGGCGGGTGCGGAGGCGGGCGGCGGCCCGACGCCCGCGGGCGCGGGGAAGGAAGCGCCAGCAGACCCGCCCGCGGCGCTGGCGGCGGCCCAGCTGCCCGGGGCGGAGTCGACCTCCATGTGCGCCTGGTCGGCAGCCAGCTGCACAAGCTGCTGCTCTTGCTGCGGTGCTCTGCCCCCGAGCGGCAGCGAGGCAGCCTCCTGCGCGGCGTGCGCGGCGTGCGCGGCCTGCGCGGCATGTGCGGCGACGGCAACGGCCACCATCGCCGCCCCAAGCGCATCGCCGGCCACCAGCGGCGCCGACTGCGGATGCGCCTGCGGCGGGGCGGACGCCTTGGCCGGCGGCGGCTGCAGCATCGCAAGCAGGTCCTCTGTCGTGTGGGCAGCCTGTGCCTGCGCGGGCGGGGACAGCGCCAGCGAGGCGATCATCTGCTGCTGCGCGGCATGGGCATGGTGCTGCTGCAGCTGAGTCTGCATGTGGTGCTGCTGCTGGTTGTGCTGCTGCTGCTGCTGCTGCTGTTGTTGCTGCTGCTGTTGCTGTTGCTGTTGCTGTTGTTGTTGTTGCTGCTGCTGCTGTTGCTGCTGCATTCGCTGTACGTGCTGAATCTGCTGCGTCTGCTGCAACTGCATCTGCTGCATCTGAGCGAGCTGGGACATCTGGCTGGCCGAGAATGGATCATCAAAGAAGCCAGGCCGGGCAAAAGGAGACTGGTTGGTGTGCTGCTGGGCAAAGGGCTGCTGGGACTGCTGGAACTGCTGGAGCAGCAGCTGCTGGTGCATCTCGTGCTGAGACTGCTGCTGAGACTGCTGGGCCTGCTGCTGCTGGGCCTGCTGCTGCTGCTGCTGCTGCTGCTGGAACTGGTGAAGCTGCTGCGCGAAGTTGGGGTTCATATCGGCGGGACTCGGCGGGTCGGCGGGCGGAAGACAGCCAAGAGAGCAGGAAGAGGCACGGGCAGCCGGCGGGCGAGCGGTTCACAGGAGACGCCGGGTCGAGCGGGCGAACGAGGAGCACGAGTGGGCCTCTGCGGTTCGGACGCTTGGCAAGGTGGAGAGGATGGCGGGAACCGTGCGCGGTGAGCGGCGACGGCGTGCGGCCTGGACTGCTCCGGTCGAGAGACGTCGGAAGGTGTGGCGGCGGGCGAGGCGGTGCCGGACGGGGCGGCGGCGACGGGCGGGACTCTCGCGCAGGGCGGGCGGCTGCTCGAGTGCGAAGCTCGTGCGGGTCGTGATCGCGTGCTCCGGGGGCAGGAGGCGGGCTGCGGCGGCGTGCGAGCGGGCGGGCAGCGAGGGCCGGAGCTGAAGACACCGGCGCAGGCGTGCGTGCGTGAGAGAGCGCGGGCTGCGGTGAGGTGGGCTGCGTGAGGGCGAGCGTGCGCGGGCGGCCAGAACAAGGGCCGTGGTGCGGCGGGCTGGGGCTTGCTCGTCGACTTTGGCGCCAAGCCGGTGCAGCGAAGTTGAGCGCCAGGCCGTTGGCGGACAGCCGAGGGCTGGCGACATCTTGGACCACACGAGCACAGCGCTGTGGCTGCTGGGCTTCCGGGCATCTCGGGCAGGATGGCCGTGTCTCAGAGCCGGGTGGAGTGCTTCGACATGGCAGTGTCCGGCGGCTTCGGCAGGGCGGCGGCGGCTGTCGACGGCGCCACGTGGGCGGGCGGTGTCAGGCGGAACACTGCGTTGGCGGCAGGCGGCGCACGCTGGCGGCGATGCATGGCGATCAAGTCGAAGCGGTTTCTGGGCCCACTCCGAGTCGACTCAATGCGAAGCGAGCCGATGAAGCAATATCATCGCAGGCCTGGCCGACCGCATCCAACAGGCGGCCCTGGCGTCACGACGCCTGCTGGTCGCTGAGATTTCTCACGACGGCTGTGTCGTTTGGGACAAAATGAACTTGCGGGTCGCTCGCAAGACACGGGCGGCGCATAGAGCCGCGGCGGCTGGGCAAGCCTATCGCATTCAATCTATTGAAATGGTGCATACTCGAAGCAGATGGTCTTGCCCATCGACATTATGCTCGTACATCGTGTCAGTCCACAGGATCATCTCGCAAAACGAGTTTCATGCGGCCCAGAATGCGAGATGCAGCTCAAAAGCCCCGCCTTTGTTGGGTCGTTGTGCCTTCGGATGGTCAAAAGCAAGCCTGCGTCGTCCAAAGCGAGGTCCTCCATCGACAAGAGCAATGGCAGCGGCGCTCAAATGCGATGCACGGCCGCGGCGTCAGCCCAGAAACACAGCACGTCATGCGCATTGGCTTGACGCCTCGGATCGAGCAAGACAGCCATGCTCCGCAACAGCACGCACTTTTTTTTTCGTCGGACGGGCTCCGCCCGACACGATTCGAGTCGTGCAGAGCTTGCTTGGCACACGCTCGGAGCCGCGAGGCGTATGTCAGCTTTGAGCTCCAGACCGCGCAAGCCAGCTCGCACCGCAAGACTTGCATTTGCAGCCTTGAGCCGCATGGCCTTGATGAGGCATGCCTATTGTCTGCGAGTGCGTATCTGTCACGACTTTGGCTCGCTAGTTGTGCTGTGTCTGTGATGCCCTGGGTCGGCCATTTGAGTGTGTATTGAAGCCAGCAAGGCAAAAATGAGAAAATCCCAAAATTGAGAGACAGACCCACACCAACACAAAATGCCCCCACACATCCATGACAGTGTCGGCGCGGCGGGCGGCAGGCGGATGCGGCGGCCGAAGCGGGATGCACAGAATGTGTTATTCAAATGAATGGGCATGCATGCATGGATGAACGCAGCAGGGGGATGCCTGCGTCCGTGCGTGCGCGGGCATTGGGTGTGCGCGCGCCGGATGGATGGATGCCTGCGCGCGTACCTGTGTTGGCGCGGCGGGCGGCAGGCGGATGCGGCGGCCGAAGCGGGATGCACAGAATGTGCGAGAGCTGGAGCGCCACCCTCCGTTTGCGATGCCGGTTTTGCGCCTGTTCCTGATGACGGTTTTCACCATGGCACTTGGTGCGACAGTATCGTGCGGGGCAATGTCAAACCATCTGTGGCCGCCGCGGCGATCAGCATGCTGAGATGATCTTGCCCATCAAAGCCGACTCGCATTCCGAATTCCGACTCGCTTGCAACTTATCTTATCCCCCAACAAGCGTCATCAAGACGGCTATCGCTTGTGTCAGTGGCGATTGCGGCCGTAAGGAGAGTCGCAAAGCCCTCGCTATCGCCCATACCTTTTATGTGTCGGCAGCAATCCGAGCACTTGGAATCTGTGCATTCAGAATCTGTGCGCCCAGAGCGTCGACAAATCTGTCGGTCGTCGATATTCACAAAGAACCGCGATGTGTTCCTGAAAGGTCTGCGGGGCGAGAGGGGTGAGAAAACGGGTGTCGACATCATGGCACGCAGCATCACTGAACGCAGAAACACGGAATGCCGAACAGGTCCGGTATGCAATCAATGATCTGGCTGCCGTAAATACCTGCGCAGGGCAGAGTGATGGTGAATACCAAAAGAAGATGAAGATGACAGTGCGAAACAACAAACAACAAAGAGAAGATGTTGTGGAAGCAGAGAAAGCCGATCCGAATCAATTGATGGTTGATCAAGTAGATGACTTGCCATCCATTTTGATGTTGACGTGATTCATGATTGCAGATTGCGGGTGACTTGATTGCATCGCTCGGCCTGCCGAGACGTTTTAGCCTGAATTATCGGTCAGAAAGAGTGTCAGCGCGGCGAGAAAAGAAAGAGTACATGTAGTTATGCGAGGCAGCGACCGCAACCAAGCCAAAACACTCGTGATTGTCCCGCGTGCGTGCATCTGAATGTGCTCGATATTGCGCTTGAATGCCTCGGATGCCGAGTCCACGTCTGTCAACTCCAAGATCTGGTGTTTTGCCGTGCCGCGCCTGTGCAGTTGCTCTCTTCTTTGGCTCTCATATGACTCGATCATCTCTCTCAGAGTCTGCACCTGGGATTTGGCAATGAGTGAAGCCATCAGCAACAAACGTGTGCGCAGGGAGCATTGGTGACTTACAGATCCTTTCTGATGCAATGACCAAATTCCTTCTTGAATGCTCAATATCCCGCAATCTTTCGCGCTGCGCTTCCTCCTGACTTTCTTCTTGATTGGCGCCGTTGCTGCGCTCACGATTGTTGCTTGATTGCGACAACTTGATGTCATCCTTTGCTGGTTCGAGTCGATTGGCAGAGACCCTTGATCGAATTGCGCCGTTGTGTCGCTGTTGCTGTTGATGAAGACGGGCCGGTGGTGCGTGAAACAGTCAGCAACTTGTGACCGAGCGCTCGGTTTGTAGAACACTAGGTCTTCGCGCAACCTTGACACAAGGCGACGGTGAGATTCTTGACCTTTCTGCGCCATGCGCCGATTCAGACCAGCAACCACTTGCGCATCGGCTTGCCTGCGTGTCTCGTCATGCATATGCAAGGCGCCTCGCCGCGCACCGTCCCATGCATGCCATCATCACCGAGCGAGACATGCACCCACCACCCATGCCCACAATCGGCCGCAACCCTGCGTTGTTTTTACTGTGCCTCGACCCCTTGCAAATCGGCGTTCTTTTCCCTCAACATCGCGGCTTTTTGTGTGGACCTATTCGATATTAGCAGCGGAAAACAGGACGCGCGAGGCATGAGGGCGATTGTACAGCTTGCGGGAGGGCCGATGGCAGCCGGAGGGAGCAGATC
>JADGIZ010000006.1:0-63937 GCA_027604665.1 Polyrhizophydium stewartii | reverse complement strand
CATGCACGTCCGTGTACTCGTCGACCTTGCCGTTGATGCGCACGAGCTTGTTGCGGAACTTGCCATATCCGACCACGCGACCGACGACGCTGCGGTCCGACAGGTTGTCGAGCTTGTTGTGCGGGATCCGCACAAACGCCTTCGATCCAAAGATGTCGAGGTGCTCGACGTTCGGGCAGCTGTGGAACAGCTCGAACGGCGTCTTGCCGCCCAACGCCTGGTGCGCACTGCGGTTCTGGAGATAGACAGCATTCTCCAAGGCGAGCGCCCAGAAGCCAACCGACATGCCAGCGCGCTTGAGCAGCGCGCACATGCATCCGACAGCTGAGCCGATCCTGTGTTCAATCAAACCGTTCTGGTCGGACGCCTGTGTTGGCGTGACGTCGTGTGTCATCTTGTGGCTTGCAAGCTCCTGCGCTAACACAGTGCCCATGAACTCGCCGCCGCGGTCGGTCTGCAGTGTGACGGGCGCCGCGTCCATCTCGATGGCCAGATGGTCTATCAGCGCGAGCAGCTTTGCAGCCGCCTCAGACTTCTCGCGCAGCTACAGCGGCCACGTGTACCGCGAGTACTCGTCCGTCACGAGCAGGGCGTACTTGTAGCGCTCGATCGACAACCGCGGCGACGTCCAGATATCCGCATGCAGCCGCTTGAGGATGCGGTCGGCCTTGGGCGTCGTCCGACTGCCGCGCTTGCGCATCTTGCCCTTGGCGATCTGGCACACGCTGCAGCCGGCGCACTTGACAAACATCGTCTTGGGGTCCGAGATCACGAGCCCATCAACATTGCGCATCGTGTCCGACAGCCCATGCGCGCCAATGTGGCCGAGGCACTCGTGCCAGAACACCGCATCGGTGCACTGCATCTGCGCAGGGCGTTGTATGGGCTCGTGATCCCGGACCCCAAGACTGTGTTTGTCAAGTGCGCTGGCTGCAGCATGTGCCAGATCACCAAGGGCAAGATGCGCAAGTGCGGCAGTCGGACGACGCCCAAGGCTGACCGCATCTTGAAGTGGCTGCACACGGACATCTGGACGTTGCCACGTTTGTCGATCAAGCGCTACAAGTACGCCCTGCCCATGACGGACGAGTATTCGAGGTACATATGGCCGCTGCTGCTGCGCGAGAAGTCCAAGGCAGCGGATAAGTTGCTCGAGCTAATTGACCATCTGGCCATCGAGATGGACGCAGCGCCCGTCTCACTACAGACCGACTGTGGCGGCGAGTTCATGGGTACGGTGTTAGCGCAGGAGCTCGCGAGCCGCAAAATGACGCACGACGTCACACCGACACAGGTGTCTGACCAGAACGGTCTGATTGAGCACAGGATTGGCTCGGCTGTCGGATGCATGTGCGCGCTTCTCAAGCGCGCCGGCATGTCCGTTGGCTTCTGGGCGCTCACCCTGGAGAACGCCGTTTACCTCCAGAACCGCAGCGCGCATCAGGCGTTGGGCGGCAAGACGCTGTTCGAGCTGTTCCACGGCCGCCGCCCGAACATCAAGCACCTCGACATCTTTGGCTCAAAGGCGTTTGTGCGGATCCCGCACAACAAGCTCGACAACCTGTCGGACCGCAGCGTTGTTGGTCGCGTGGTCGGATATGGCAAGTTCCGCAACAAGCTTGTGCGCATCAACAGCAAGGTCGACGAGTACACGGACGTGCATGTGTTCCAGGGCGACATGTCGGACTCACTGGTCAACGACGCCATCGAAGTCGACTTTGATGATCTGTTTGACGCACCAGCAGAGCCAGTGCTGTGCATATCGGTCGTTTTCACAAGGCAAAGTTTCATTAAATGCGCCGTGGCGCCGTTCATATCATGACGAGTACCGCGTCATCTCCTCGAAACGGCAGCCAGCGCCTTCCATGTTGTTGGCAGCGGTCTGGCCGTCTGCAGCGAGAAAGTTGAAGAGTGCCCATACGTCCCCAACCGAGGTGCTTTTGATCGACGGCATGTCGGCAAAGATGTCATTCTTGCCGTCCCTCTCGCGCTGGCGATGCTCGCGCTTCGGCAGCTCCTGGAGTACACGCTGCTGCCACTTGATGCGGCGGGTCTGCTTGAATTCGCGTTTCGAGATCTTGATGAATAGAGTGCCATTCGGTGCACGCTTGCCGTCGTACTTGGTCCAAGACCTCCCGCCAACCAAATCGTGGTAAAGATGCATCCGCGCAATCCAAATCATCGCGTTGTTCTTGCTGTTAAGGTCGAAAAAACAAAAGTACTTGAAGCCGCCATCCTCAAGCTTCTTGAGACCCGGCGCATTCTGGATGTAGTCGCCGTTGCTGTCAGGGCTCGGCTTGGTGGGCTTCTTGCCGCGGGATGGCGCGGACAATGGTAGCAGCGCCGACGATGGTGGCGGCGCCGACGATAATGGCGGCGCCGACGATGGCGCTGGCGCCTTCGGGGTCATAAGTGTGATGCTTATGCCGTCAGTTACAGTATAGCGCTTCTTGACAATCATCTTGGGTGTGGATGTGCCCTTGACAAACAGACCAGACATGAACGCGCGCCACCATTTGGCGGGAGGCTGCTCCATGCCGCGCATCCTGTAGTAGTTTCTCATAAAAGTCCCGAGGATGCACTCGGGAAACTGGAACGATCCTGGCACAAAGCCCCAGAGAGTCGCGACAGCCCATCTCTTGAGCATTCGCGGTCGCTGCTGATGAGCTGGAAGCACTGTGGGCGGCTGGAGCGCAGCATCGAGTTTCTCCCAGCGCCGATGCAGCGCCATCAGTATCATCAGCCGACGGCACATGACCCAATCGTTGTCTCACTCTCGCAAGAGCACGATTCCCTCGGTGTCTCAATTCCTCGAGAGAAGACGACTCTCGCAGTGTCTCACGAGACCGCTTCATTACAGCGCCGTCCCGCGCTCACTCGCCGTCCGCCGCCGCCGCCGGCGTCGCGGTGGCGCTGCCGCCGAGCGGGATCACACCAAGCACGAGCAGCGACACAACAACTGCAGCCGTGAGGAGCACCAGTCCAAGCGCGAGACGCTGCGGCGACGGCATCTCCACCTGCTGCGTCTGCTGCACCTCGGCGGCCTGTTTCTGCTTCTTCTGCTTCAGGCCCGACTTGCTCTTGCTCGCGGCGCCGCTCTTGCCGCGCACGGCGGGCGACGCCTTAGCATCGCTCGCCTCGCCGCTCGTCTCGTCGCCCGCAGTGGCATTCGCGGCCCGCCGCTGACGAAGCTCCGTCTCGACCAGCGTCGCCTCGTCGTCGCCGCCATCGCCGCTGCCGCCGTGCTTCTCGGTCTCGGCCTCGGCAGCCTCGATCTCGGGCGGGCTGTCCTCGCCAGCGCCCTGGCCGTCGCCTTGCTCGTCGTCGACAACAGGCTCGATCGCCGGCGCGTCCTCGCCGCCGTCGTCGGCCTGCGCACCAGCCGCCGCCGCAGCAGCCTGCCTCTGCCGCACCTGCTCGGCGATGGCAGCCTCGGCCGCAACACGCGCCGCCTGCCCGCTGGGACCCTTGTCGCGCTCGGCCCGCTCGAGCTCGGCCTGCTCGTTCTGCTGCCGGTTGCTCTCATATACGCGGTTCAAGAACGCGACAAGCATCTCCTCGTCGTCGCACGCATACACGTCCTCGCGGTGCCCAACGATATCAATCCCCGACGACTGCTTGACGGCCGCGGGGCCACGCACGACGGCGGCCTCGCCGCCCGTCGCGTGCGGCGCCTTGAGGTACAGGTCCCAGTACCGCATGCAGTCCACCATCCGCCGCGTCGGCCGGTCCACCAGCCAGGCGTACATCTGGTGCTGCTGCACGTACCGGCTAAAGTGGCGCCACTGCACAAACGGACGCGGGTCCGCGCCAAACACCCACACAAGCGTCCACTCGCTATCGGGCTCGGCGCGCTTCAGCAGCCGACGCACAATCAGCGCCGTGAGCATCGGGTCAGACGGCATCAGGTGGCGGATCAGGTTGTTGGCCGACGCGGGCATCTAGAGCACGTCGAGCGTCAGCAGTTGCTGCTGTGCGAGTGCCTGTGTGCACTGATAAGCGGGGAATGCGCGACTTGGCCGCAGCCTGGGCACGCCAGCCTGCATGCGCGACCAGGCGTGCACCGACGAAAACGAACGTACCACGGGTGCAAGTGCAGCCTCGGTGGCCATCGGGTGAAGCGCCTCGGGGAACTCTGGGTGCAGCATCCGCATGGCGGCCGTGACGTCCGGCGCAACCTCGGGGCCAAGCGTCTCCGCAAAGGCATCGAGATCCATAAACTCGACGTCGTTCCAGTTGCTCTTGAGCCAGCCGGCAAAGTCCTGCGAGCGAGCGCAACGAGGGCCGATATTGAAGCGCCAGTCAGCCGACGACCAAACATCGGGAACTCAACGCACACGCATCTCGCATCGTCTTCGTGCAAGCGAGCATGCGCGATAGACGCACCCACGACTGGTCGCGCAGCTTCGCCATCATCGCGGCAAACTGCATGTCGAGGCCGCCCTGGTTCGGATCCGTCTCCTGCGCCTTGGTCACGGCCTCGTCGTACATGCGCCTGATCTCGGCGTCCTCGGGGGCCAGCTGCGTGGCACGTTGGAACGCCTGCATGGCGCGCATGTACATGCCCTTGCGCATCGCCACGGCGCCTGCGCGAGCGCACACGGGGGCGGGCAGGCAGGCGAGGGTGTGTGTGCGATGATGAGCACGCGGGTATGGCGAGCACGCGACGCGTGAGCCAAGGCGGCCACGCGATACGGGTTCCCCGTCTTCTCTGTCCGCCCGTCCCCGCCGGCTTGCGTCGGTGCACTGGCGGGCGGGCGTGCAGGCGGGTGGAAGGACGCACGCACGCACCTTGGCGGTACCACGCCTTGCTCCAATCGGGCCGCACGTTGACGCAGCGCTGGGCAAGCATCTCGGCCTTGTCGACCTCGTCGAGCTTGAGCGCCGCCTGGCACGCATTCGACAGGATCGTCGACTCGGTCGGGTTGAGCTCGAGCGCCTGCTCGTACAGCGCCAGCGCGGGGCCAAACGCGCCGCGCTTGAACTGCGCGTTGCCGGCCTCCTTGAGCTCCAGCGAGCGCGCCACATTGGCCTGCGCCCTGTCCATGAGCTCCGTCAGCTTCGCGCGCAGCGCAGCGGCCTTGTCCGCCTCGCCCTTGCGCTCGTAGACTGCCGCGGGCGGCGGGGAGTCGGGGAGTGTCAGCGATCATCCGCCGTGCACCGGCAAGGCGTGCCCCGCCGCGACGCACTGTCGATGATGCGGGTCTGCGGCGGCAGCGGCGGCGGCGGCGGCGGCATCACCCCAGCCCACACGCCCGTGCGCAGCGGCCGACAGGGGGAGGGGCGCAGCAGCGGGCAGCAGGTGTGCACGGCGCAGCACCGGCGGCGGCGCAAGGTTGCGAAACGAAGCGGGCGTCAGCCACTGCGCCTCGGCCACCCGTCGGCAGTCGCTCGACGCACCGCAGCGGCCGTCCGCGTGGTGGTGCACCCGGGCAGGATCTCGCGCGGCGCGGTGATGTCGGGCTCCATGAGCGCCAGCTCGGCGTCGTTGAGCGAGCCGTCGAGGTCGCCGAGCTCGAGCCGGCACGTCGACCGCGACAGGTACCCCATCACGAGGTTGGGCATCGGGATGCCCTGCGCCTTGGCCGCGCGGAAGCCCTCGATCAGGATCGAGAAGCACCGCTCCGCCTCGGCGTAGTCCTTTTCCGCCGTCGCGCGCTGCGCACGCAGCAGGATCGCCTGCGGGTCCTCGAGCGGGTTCATTGTCGCTGTCGGTGTCTCGGTGCCGCGAGAAAGGCGCTAAGCGAGGCGCCGCAATTGTCACGCCAATGACTAGCCTGAACGTTTTTGTGACTCCACAGGCTGAAAACTTTTTCTTTGCTGAGACCAGGCCATCGAGCGACCGCACTCCCCAGCGCGCTCGACCCTCCTCACAGACGCGCGCACAGGCTGCCCGCCAGGTCCCCACATCACGCAAGCGCACACAGCAGCAGCCGCCGCTCGATAACTCGCACACCGCTCCATGGCCAAGCCAAAGACCGCCGACAAGGCGCACGCCGCCGCCGCCGAGCCAGCGTCAACCCCGTCGACCAAAAAGTCCAAGAAGTCGTCAGATGCCGCGGCCGCTGCGGCCCCTGCGGCCTCTGCATCCAAGCTCACCAAGGCATCCAAATCGTCCGGCACCATCGTCGCCGCGTCCAAGCCAAAACCGGCTGCTGCTGCTGCTGCTGCTGCCAGCGACGCGCCGCCGCTGCTGTCCATCCGCGCACAGATCCGCATCAGCCTGTCGCCGCTGTTCATGTCGAGCCCGCTCGACGGCATCAAGGACTATCTCAACACGTTTGTCATGCGGTGCGTCCCGCGCAGCAATATCCTTTTGCAAGCTCCCAGGAACCCAATGCTGACAGCCCCGGCGCAATGCCCGTGCCCAAACTCAGATACATCCCCGAGCTGGGCGGCGTGGTGCTGTCGTACTCGGACATTGAGCCCATCGCCCCCGTCGGCCACATCATGGACGAGTGCCCCTTTGCGCTGATCAGCGTGCGGGCCTCGTTTGTCCTCTTCTCGCCGTCGGTTGGATCGACGCTCTGTGGGTCTCTCGCCCCCCTTTCCGAATGACGACGCCTGCTGCTGTCCACGAAACTACAACCACGAATGCTGACGGTGTCATGCCCGTGCGCGCTCGCCAAGACGGCGTTGTCAACAAGGTCTCGCCAGACCACATTGGTCTCCTCGTCTACGGCGTCTTCAACGCTTCGATTCCCTCGAGCCATATCCGGCTCGACGAGTTTGCGTGGAGCACCGACGCGCACGCGTGGCAGTTCACGTCGGCCAAGGACGAGACGCTGCAGTTTGTGGCCTCGGGTAGTGTCATCAAGTTCACTGTCGCCAGGTATGTCCTCACCAAACACACAGCACATGGTCGATCTTGTTGTTCCTGCACTCAATGCATGCGCGGACGGCTGACTTTGAGTTCGTCTCTGCTCGCAAAGCCTGATCACGGCCAACAAGATGCTCGCGATCTCCGGCTCGCTGACCGACAAGCCTGCCGACACGGGCCTGGTCGACGCCACCGACCTGCCGCAGCCCGTGATCCTCGAGATGCCCTCGTTCGAGGACCCCTCTGCCGACACCAGCGCCATGGACGTTGACGGCGCGCCGTCGGCGACACACATTGCGTTTGGCGACGACGACGACGAGGCCGACGAAGCGGCCTCCAATGCTTCCGACGACGACGACGATGACAACGACGACGATGATGAGCAAGACGAGGACGAGTATGTTGCGTCGAGGAAGAAGTCACGATCGGCCGGCAAGCACCAAGCCAAGCGGCCGACCACGCCTGCTTCCAAACCCATGGCGTCCAAAAAGTCGGCCGCGGACCCAACGCCGTCTAAGCGCAAGCGCGACGCGCTCGAAGCAGACGCAGATCTTCCCACAAAGGGCGGCAGCGCAAGCGGCAGCGGCGATGCAGGTCTCGTGCGTGCGGCTGCAGGCGAGGACGACGATGATGATGCGGGCGCCGGCGCCGGCGCGACTGGATCCGCCGAGAAGAAGAAGAGGCGGAAGAAGCGAAAGAGCAAGGCCGCCGGCGAGGAGTGACCAACGATGTTACTTTGCTCGCGGTGCACTTGCTTCTCGCGGCGATCCCGCGCGGTTCAGCGCAGCATCGCCACATCACAACACCCAGACTCGTCCCTGCCTTGGCAAGTTCATAAAAACTGAGCCGGCGACAGCTTCCTTTTTTTTGGATTCGCATCACTGAGATTGCATCTATTTCCGAGTATCCACCGTCGCGAGTCGCTTGTGAAGGGGGCTGGGGGCGAGGCTCGACCCCACAACCACTCACACAGGCAAGTTGCGCGAGCCGCTTTGACCGGCGTGCCGCCTGAGCAGCGGATCGCCCGACGCCGCCGTGCCCGTCTCGATATCGCCTTGGTGCGCATAAAACGCATCCTCGGGCGACACGTCCGACGCGGCATCGTCACCATCGCGGCCGGCTTCGCTGGCCGTGAACGAGCTGCGCTCATAGTCTGTGTCCGAGTGGCGGCGGCCGTCGCGGCCCGCAGCAGCCGCAAGCCCATGATCGGCCTCGGATGCATCCAACAAGGTCGTGCGCTCCGCCGCGGAGCCAAGTCCTGCACCGGCGACAGCCGACGCCGCAGATCCGGGCGAGCCAGCGCCGTCGGGCGGCCGCCGCCGCTGTGCACGTAGCTGCGCGTTGAGCCGCAGGATGCGCCAGTTGAGCGTGGCGCGGAACCCCGACACGTCGAGCGTCGATGTGCTCGATCGCGCCGTGCCGCCGCTGCCACCGCCGCCAGATGGGCTGCCGATGCCGATGCCGATGCCGCCGCCAGCTGACCGCACGGGCTGCCGGCTGCGCTGCTCGTAGATGATTGACCGCACGACGCCCGGGACATCAAACTCCATCGTGTACACGGTCGACAGCTCGTCGCGCGGCGGCGGCGGCGGCGGTGGCGTGGCGGGCGACGGCGCACGCGCGGGGACCCGGCGTGACATGGACCCGCGGCGGCTTGTCTGTCCCCGCGCGGGCATCACCCCGCTGCTGGGTCCCGGCGCTCCCGTGGCCTCGAGATCCGCAACAGACTCGAGCGACGGCGTCCAGGAGGCAGATCCAGACGCGGCGAGGGGCGGCCGCGGCGGCAGGCCCGATCCCGACGACGATGCCGAAGACGTCCAGCGCGCGGCCTGCGCCGGCTGCGGCTGCATGTTCTGCGGCGGCGGGAACACAGGCGGATGTGGTGGTGCCGTCTCTGTCCCTGCGGTGCCCGCCATCGACATCGAGGCCGAAGTCAGCGATGGAAGCAACAGCGACGACGACGATGACGGCAGCGCGCCGCTGAACGAGAACGACCGCGGCCGCTGCCCGGGCATCGGATCGGCGTGGTGGCGGCTCTGCAGCTGCCCGCTCGCGGCCGCATGGTATCTGGACGCCGCGGCGGAGCCAAACAGCGCCTCGGCAGGCGGCGGCGGGGGCGGTGACTGCGACGCGCGACCGGCAGCGCGATGCTGATTGTGGTGGTGGTGGTGCGGGTGTCCGTGCGACTGGCTGTGCCGCCGGCTGCCCGGCAGCGGCGGCGAGATGGCGAAGAACAGCCGCGACGTGCGCGTGGGCGACGTGGTCGTGTGCAGCACCATGGCGCGGAACAGCTGCATGCCCATCACGGCCAAGTCAATGAAGACCAGAAAGAGCCGCGATGTCGCCGTCGTGTGGGCTTGCGGGCCGCGGCGACACACATCCCGCCGCGCGGAGGAGCCCAGGGCAGGCCCGCGGCGAGCGAGCGAGCGAGCGTCAGCGCCGGTCGCCCGCCTGCCGCAGCCTGGACCCACGCCGCCGGCGGCGTCTCCCCAGCTCACCGTCCGCAAAGAAGTCGATGATGACCGGCGGGCCGTCGGCGCCCTTGAAGAGGTGGAACAGCGCGAACACTGCGTTGACGAGAATGATGTTGCGGATGCCCGCCCGCACGGACATGGACTGGGCGAGCGGCGCCTGCAGCTGCGGACCGGGCGGCAGCAGCGCGGCAGCGTGCGGCCGCGCCGGGAGCAGGGCGTCAGCGGGGCCGGCCGGCTCGCACACCGCACAAGCCGCGACGACGCCGCAGCAGCAATACGCCCTCGTGCCAACGACGAGGCTGGCCCCAGGCGGCGCGAGCGTGGCAGGGGGCGGGGGCCACTTGCCACAAACGCCAGCGCCCGCAGCAGCAGCACCGTGATCCGAAAGTCCAGCAGATACAGGTACACAAAGTGCACGTAGATGACGTGGTCGAGCGACGCCAGCAGCGTCTGCGTCAGCACGGCCGATTGCATCGTCGCCGCGCCGCCGCCTTCCGTGTCTCGAGGCAACTCTGGTCCCGACTCACCACCACCAGGTTTAATCCCTCGGCCCGCCATCTCGGCTCGCCAGACACATTCACACATTCGCGCAAGAGACGCACTCGAGCCGCACACGCAGCATTCACTGCGACGCAGGCGGGCCGCTATCGCTCGGCGCGGCAGCGCGGTGCGCCTCGGCCTCAAGCCGCTTGACCAGCCCAAAGCGTGCCGTGCGCGGAGTCATGGCGTACTTCATGGCCATGCTCTGGCGCCGGTTTGCGCGCGGCGTCTGCGACCGGAGC
The DNA here is from genome assembly GCA_027604665.1 of Polyrhizophydium stewartii. Classification (NCBI taxonomy): domain Eukaryota; kingdom Fungi; phylum Chytridiomycota; class Chytridiomycetes; order Rhizophydiales; genus Polyrhizophydium; species Polyrhizophydium stewartii. Next base: position 53,861 of record JADGIZ010000006.1, on the reverse strand, counting down.
GACATGGCCTCCACCGCAGGCATCTCAGATGCGGGCGGGACCTTGAGACTGTCGAGCGTCGCTTGCGCGCGCTGGGCACGCTTGGTCCTGGGCACGACATCCTGCATCCGGGCGTCAGCACACCTCGGTTCATCTGCATATCGCAGCCTCTCTCCCCCCCCCGTACTCGAGAGAGCGCACCTTGGCAGCCTGGCTCAGCGTGCGCAGCGAAGAGTCGTAGTCAACTGCCGCCTGCTGGACCTCCCGATCCGGTATCGCTGCAGAGCCCAGAAGCATCAGGATCGTCAGCGTCCCGACCACACCATCCCGCACCACCGCCAATGTCAACAAACAAACACAACGCACTCAGACTCGGCACCGCGCGCTGCGCCGCTTGCTCGGGCTCGACGATCATCGCGTCCTCGGTGATCTCGGTGAGTATCCGCACGCTATCGGTCACCATCGACCCGACGTGCTGCGGTGCCTCGCGCCGCATGTGCGTGACGCGCACCATCGCACCCTGTGCGCGGTTCTGCGACTCCTCGGCCATTGCTCGGCGCTCCTCGTCCAACGGCTCGTACTCGGTTGCTTCATCGTGCAACATAACCACACGCACACACACGAGCAGCGCTGGGCGTCAGCGTGCACGCCCGCAGGCACCTTGGCGCCAGCCAGCTGTGCAGATACATACTCCGCGGGTCCCTGAACGCCTGCATGAACTCGATGCCGTTGATTTCGACGTTGGGGGCGAGTTGCCTGAAGATGATCTCGATCCACTGCCGTCGAGTCGCACCACGCGCACGCACAGAGAGCCCAGCAGGCAAGCAAGTGGGCCAGTAGTCCGTCAGCAAGCATGTCGGCCGCCGGCTCGCCACTCTCGGCCAGAAAGCACCTTGAACAGTTTGCGCTCGACCTCGCTGCGCACGCCGCTGACTTCGGCAAGCGGCGCGTGGGCAGCAGTCAGAGCCTGGGCTTCCTTGTTTCCGGCGTCCGAGGCACTTGCAGCAGCCGCCGCGGCGGCCTTGGCGGCCAGCACACGCTTCCGCGACTCGGAGACGGAGCACACGTCTTCGCCTCGCCTGTCCATGGCGGAGCGCACAAAGGCCCGCAGCTCGTCGCGGATGAATATAATATCGTCGCACGACTCGGTCTGGACGCGCGGGTACGCCACGCCGCCTGCCTCGCCCGCCACGCTCAGCATCGCTCGTGTCGGTTGCGTCGGTTGTGTCGGTTGTGTCGGTTGTGTCGGTTGCGTCGCCAAAGACGTCCGAAAGGTGAGTTGGACACCCGCTCCGCGTGCGTTCCGCGGTGGCGCCGTGCACAGCGAGAAATGGGTTCATTCGGAGATGGCTCAGTAGTGCGACAGCACGGCGGCCGACATGGTGGCGGCGGGCGGCGGCAGGCCCGTCCAGATCGAGAACTGCTCGAGCCCCTGCTCAATCAGCACGTCAATGCCCTCGACGCGCAGCCACGGCGACGCCGGGGTCGACGCGGCGGCCGCGGCCGAAAGCAAGCGCGTCTCGCGCGGGCGGTACGCCATCTCGACAACCACGCCGCCAGCGCCGGCCGTAGCCGCAAAGGCACCCGCAAGATCCATCGAGTCCTGCGCGCCGGCCGGGACGGTTCCAACCACAGCGAACACGGCGCCGTCAGCGCCCGGCTCCGCAGCCAGAGTCGCTGCCAGCGACTCGACGGCGGCACATCCAAACTCGGAAGCAAGCGACACGGCCTTGGCGTGCGTGCGGTTCCACACTCGCACAGCGCGCACGCCCGGCAGCTGCTTGAGCGCATAGCACGCCGCGCGCGCAGTGCCGCCCGCGCCGAGCACAACGCCGACGATCGGACGCGCGACGAGATCGGCGGCCGCGAGGCGGGTCTCGATGCTGCGGCGGATGCCGATCCAGTCTGTGTTGTCGCCCGCAATCGAGCCGTCCTGGCGGGCGTACAGCGTGTTGATGGCGCCGATCGCGCGCGCGGCCTCGGACACGTGCGTCGCGACGCCGTGCTGCAGCACATCGACCTTGAGCGGGATCGTGACGCTCGCACCGCCAAACGCAGCGCCGTCAGCCGCGATCATGTCACGCACGCGCTCCCACTTGTCCGTCTCGGCAAGTCCATAGCGGTGCGGCAGGCCCAGGGCCTCAAAGCCCGTGTTGTGCAGCATCGGCGACATGGACGCCGAGATGGGCGATCCAAAGAGATAGAACTTGCGCGCCGGCAGCAGACCCATCGAAGCACGCAGGGCGTGGATCTGCGCAATCGATAGCTGCCCAGGCGCCGCCGGGGTCGGGATCGCTGCATGCGTCACGGGCGTCATGAACGTGTTGAGCGCGCGCGACAGCTGCCCGAGCGAGCCCATGAGCAGCGCAATCAGCGGCTTGGGCGGCACGCCGAGCGTCGCCGCGACGGTGCGCTGGAACTCGAACACATCAAAGTTGTCCGACAGGGCATGCGCGACGCCAATAAGCTTGATAATATCCGCGTGCGGGTACATGTCCTGGTACACTTGGCGCATGCGCACGACAGGCGCCGCCGAAACAGCAGGGCCGGCAACACCGCCGGCGGCAATATGAACCGTGCCCTGCACAACGGCCGTGTCCTTCCACACCGCGGCGCCGCGGCAGTCGTGGTACGAGCCGATAATGAGCGCGTTGCCCTTGGAACGAAGGAGCTTGTCAAAGCGCTCGAATGGACGCGTGAGCTCAACGTCAATGTACTCGCAGCCCCAGCGCACGCCGCATTCGAGCAGCGCAAGCATGTCGTCGAAGCGGTCGTCCGGGAAACGCCCGCCTTGGCTGACGGTGCGCACCGTGAACACGATCGGCAGCGGCGAGAGCGTGCGCAAAAGGGCAACCTGCTCGCCAACAAAGGCCGTATCGGTCGATTCGAGCAAGTCGGCCCGCAGCTCAATGGCCGCAGCGCCCTCGGTGATCTTGCTCAGGAATGACGCCGCGCTCGCAACGTTCGGGTAGGTGAGCGACACAAAGAAACTCAGCGGCGCAGCGGGCGAGTCAATGCGCGCGGCGGCGTGCGGCATCGCATGCGGCGTGCGCGACAGCTTGAAGCGCAGGAAGCGCTCGAGGGCTTTCTCGACGCGTGCCCAGTGCTGGCCCGCGGCTTCGGCGGACTTGGGCTTGGACGGCACCACAAACTCGGCGTGCGGAGCGCACTGCTTGTACCACGGTTCGCGGCGGGCAAACACGGCGCGAATGTCCTCGCCAAACGAGGGGCGGGTGCGGTCGATGCCAAGGTAAGCCTCGACGTCGTCCATGTTGCGGCGCAGATGGATCACAAGGCCCTTCCACGACTTGATCGCCTCGCGCGCCGACTCGGTCTCGACAATGCCTCCGCCCGTTGCAATCACGGCGCCGGTGGGGTGCGCGGCAAGGACCTCCGACAGGCACTGCATCTCGAGACGACGGAACTCATCCCAGCCCTTGGTGGCAATGATATCGGCGATCGTCGTGCCAATGGTCTTCTCAAAGTACACATCCATGTCAATAAACTCGCGGCGCAAGAGTCTGGCAGCAGCGCGGCCCATGTGGGTCTTGCCGGCGCCGCGCATGCCCACAATCACAATGGACGCGGGATCGAGGCTGTCCACCGTTGGGTGGGCTGCCACAGCAGCGTTGCTGCCACTCGGCGCTGCATGACCGGGCGGCTGCAGATCAACGCCGGCCAACTCCACACCCAGGGTGTTTTCGAGCGTGTCCCACCACGACGGCCACGTCTTCTCGACGCACTTCTTCTCGGTGATAATGACGCCGTCCTTGTGCTGCGGAGCGACGGCGCAAGCGAGGACGCTGAAGCTCATGGCAATGCGGTGGTCGTCGTAGCACTTGACGCCGCGAGCCGGGGCAGAGTGCTTTAGATGCGCGCGGTCGATGCCGTGGATCTGGATGCCGTCCGGAAGCTCCGACGCCGAGACACCGAAGAAGGCAAGCTGCTCGACCATGGCAGCAATGCGGTCGCACTCCTTGACGCGCTGGTTGGCAATGCCCGTGATGCGCGTGGTGTTTCCGTCGGCATCACCTGGATTGCGAGCGATGGCCGCGAGCACGGTGGCAGTCATGAAGGCGTCCGTCATTGGCTCCATGTCGATCGAAGGGATCGGCTTGAGCACGGCAGGGCCTTGCACGGTCGTGGTCGACTCTGTCTGGTGCACGTCGCAGCCCATCTCGCGCAGGACCTTGATCGCAAACTCGGCGTCGCCCTGGAGCGAGTTGCTGCCAATGTTGGTGACCCTGACGCGGGAGCCAGTGATGGCGGCAAAGGCAAGCGGGTACGTGGCCGACGACGCATCGGCCTCGACGAGATACTCGGCCGGGTTGGTGTACACGCCCTGCGGGATGTTGTACTTGTTTGTGCCCGGCACGCGCTCGACATGGATGCCAAATGACTTCATCATGGCAATCGTCATGTCAATGTAGGGCTGCGAGACCACCGCATCGCCCGTGAGGTCCAGCGTAACGGGGCTTGCCGCGTACGGCGCCGAGATCAGAATCGACGACACGTACTGCGAGCTGACCGACGCCGAGAGGCGGATGTGGCCGCCGGCGAGGCCAACCTTGGACGGCTTGATGGCGATCGGGAGGCAGCCCTGCGACTCGAGGTACGTGATGGAGCAGTTGTTGGAGCGCAGCGCCTCGACGAGCGGGCCAATCGGACGCTGCTTCATGCGGGCGTTGCCCGTGAGCACCGCGCACGGCGGCTGGGCCAGGTCGGGGGACTGGACCTCGCGGATCAGCGTGCACACGGTCGTGAGGAAGCGCGATGCCGTTCCCGCGTTGCCCAGATAGATCTCGCTCGATGGCGAGCGCAGCTTGCCGCCACCGCCCGTGATGACGAGCGTCTCGCCGTTGTTCTCCCAGGCGTACGTGATGCCAACGAGCTTCTGCAGGGCATCAAGCATGACCTGAACGTCATCCGAGTGCAGCAGTCCATGCAAACGACACGTGCCCGAGCCAAGAGCGGCCATGACGAGCGCGCGGTTCGAGATTGACTTGGAGCCCGGCACGGCGAGGCTGACGTCGACGGTGCCCGACGGCGCCGAGACGCGCACTGCAGGTGACAGGATCTTGCGGATGACGTCGTCGGCGACGAAGCTGGCGCGAGGCTCGAGGGTCTTGCCGATCGCAGACAGGAGCACAATGCGCTTCTTGTCGCCTTGGTTCTTCTTGTCGACGCGCATGATGTCGAGCAAGCGATCCACGGGGCAGTGCTTTCCGGGGGCACGCGCGCGCACCAGCTTATCGTCGACGGAGACGGGCAGACCGTATGCCTGCAGGCAGCGCACGAGGCGGCCGACCGAGACGTTGTTGAGGTGGCCGAGGAAGCGTGCCATCTCGGCCTCCTTGACCATGCCGATGGCGACGCACTCGCCATGCAGCAGCTGGGGGAACAGGATGGCCTCGATCGCGTGGCCGACAGAGTGCCCAAAGTTGAGCAGGCCGCGCAGGCCCGTCTCCTTCTCGTCGACCGTGACGACGTGCGCCTTGACGCGCACGGAGCCGAGGATCAACTTGACGAGCAGCTCGACGCTCTCGGGGTCTGCGGGGCGGCCAGCGCGACGTCGGCGCGGCGTCAGCACAGCCGAGACATGGCATCACAGCGGCAGCGAGCCCGCCCGGGCGATCCGCCGCGATCGCATCCAGCCCCACCTTGGCCGGCGCGCGAGCCGACGAGACCGAGGATCTTGTCGGGGTAGTTTTCGAGCATCTCAAAGTCGGACTCGTCCCAGATGGCCGCCGTCTTGATGACCTCGGCAAGGCCGTTGACGAACTCGCGGCGCGGCAGCGTGGCCAGGTACAGGATGTCGATGAAGATGCGACGCGGCTGGTGGAAGGCGCCGACCAGGTTCTTGCCGTGCGGGGTGTCGATGGCCGTCTTTCCGCCGACGGACGAGTCGACCATGGCGAGCAGAGTCGTTGGGATCTGGACCACAGGCACGCCGCGCATGAACGTGGCGGCCACAAAGCCTGCAGGCGGGCAGGCGGGCGAGCGAGCGGGCGGCGGGGAAGCGGGAGCGCAGCGGGCGGGCGAGGCGTGGCGCGGGCCAGTCAGCGCGCGGCCGAGCCAAGGCGCCAAGGCCAGGTGGCGAGGGAATACGAACGCACCGACAAGGTCGCCGAGCACGCCGCCGCCGAGGGCCAGCAGGCAGCTGTCGCGGGTGCACGACTGCGCCAGCAGCCAGTCCTCGATGGCCGCCTTGGTCTCGCGCGTCTTGTGGACCTCGCCCGCGGGGATGACGACCGACAGCACCCGAGCGGGGCTCGAGCGGGCCGCGAGCGCGCTGCGCAGCGCCGCCAGCAGCGGCTCGAGGTGCAGCCGCGCAACATTCTCGTCCGTGACGACGACGTACGAGCTGGCGGGCACGGCGGCAAGCACCTCGTCGGCAATGTGCTGCGCGAGCCCGCTGCCGACCACGATGCTGTCGGTGCCGAGGATCGACACTCGCTGGACCATGACGTTGAGGTTTCTGAGGGCAAGGATGACACCGCCTCTCTTGGCGCCTTTTATGTGCCGCCTGTGCACCATCCATCCGCCGCCGCCCCTTCCCGGCCGCGCGGGGCGGCCGCCTGCGGCGCTCACACCTGCGGCGAGACCGTGTAGACCAGGCACGCATGCGTCGACTGGCCTTCCCACCCGCGGTTGCCCGACGCACACACGGCAATCCGCCCCGCCTCGTCGGCGACTGCCCGCCATCGTCAGCATCGCGCGTCATCTCCATCGCCCAACATTCATCCGGCGCCCCTCACCCATCGCCGAGACCATGCCGCCGTGATGGCCGGGGACGATCGTGAACGGCATCTGTAGGTCCTGCTCGTTGAGCGCGATCAGCTTGCTCAGCGAGCGGCTCTTGCGCTCGGGCCGCTCGGATGCCGCGTGTGCCGACGGCTGCGGCTGCGCACGCAGGACGTGGCCGAACGGGTCGTGGTCCATGAAGTCGTCGGCGAACGACGGGAACCGTGCGTCGGCGCCTTCGGCTGCGGCCTCGGTCTCAGCCATGGGCTGATCCAGCCCGACGTTGTCGGCTGGCGTGGTTGGCGCAGCCTCGGGCTCGTGCTGCAGATCCCACAGGCGAATGTTGTCGTTGGATGCACTGTCGCAATGCACTCAGTGACCGGTCCGACCGACTCGACGACGCAGCGGCAAGAGCACTCACCATAGCAAATGGCGCCCGTTCGGCATGCACTGCACCAGGGATACAGGGCCCGAGTCGAGAGGCAGTTTGATCGACTTGATCAGCGTGCCTTCTGCAAAGTCAAACTCGTCGACTGCAGTCGGCATATGGGTCAGCACTGCAGTGCACACTCTGGACTGGCAATCGCATGCCATCGGTACCAGATCCATTGCGGCGTCCGCAGTAGATGCGCGAGCCATCGTTGCTCCAGCAAGCCTGCAAGCAGATGAGTCCGCGTCAGAGCTCAAGGATCGGGCGCCCGAGCTGCAGCCTTCCCAGCCCACCGAAAGCGTCCAGGGCGGCGCAGAGCTGAGCGAGCTCGGAAGCTTCTTTACGAGGCCGCCTGGAACGCGAGAGTCAAACACCCAGATCGTCCCATCGAAGCTCGTAACCAGCACGAGCCCGTCATCGGTGGCCTGTCCTTGAACCTCCATCCGAGCAGGAACAGGCTGAAATGCTGCGCTTGTTATCTGCGACGAAGGGCCTCGGAACTCGTTGAGCATGCGGCCCGTGTCCAAACTCCAGAGCTGTGGGATTCTCGCCCAAAGGCAAGCAGCGCCAGGTCAGACGAATTGGTGCGCAGCCAGCCGCAAGCCTGCACACGGACCTTGACGGTCTTATCCCATGAACCGGTCAGAAACGTGTGCTCGGAGCCGCCGATCCTGATCACCGAGACTGTGTTGGTGTGTGCGTCGAACACATGCGCACACTGGATCCGGTCGTCATTCTCAGCCTCGTGCCGGCGATTGCGGGGGGGGCACAGTCGGCTCACCGTGCCCTCGTCGTGGCGCACGGTCCACAGATTGACGCCGCCGCCATCGACGCCCGTCAGGCACCAGACGCCTTCAGAGTGCACGTCCATGCTGTACACGGGAGACACACGGCCAGGTCCGCCGCCTGTGCGCCAATCCTCGGCTGCATCAGCGGGCGGATGGACAGCACCGAGCCGCTCTACACGCACCCGTTGGCTTGGATTCGTTCTCCCATGCCGATATCAGCAGCGCAGACTGCGCAGGCATCAGCATCCGTGCGACGGCAGCCCAGCAAGCCGCTCGAGGCGGTTGCCGCACCTTCTGGACCGTGTCGACCATGCCGTGGCGCTGCGTCTGCGTGAGCATCGTCTCGCCGTTCATGGTCGCCAGCATATCGAACTTGCGGATGAAGCCGTCTTCGGCCCCCGTGAAGACCCAGCGCTGCGAACGGCGCCGTCACCGTGGGAGCACGGGCAGTCAGAGGGTGCCGAGCGAGATTCGTCACTCGCCAAAGGCGCTCACAAAGTCCCTAGTCGCTGCCAGGCAGTTCACGCCGACAGGCGGATGGATGGCCAGAGCCTGCGAGCAGTGGTTGGAGCGTCAGCTGCTCGTCCCAACGCAGGTGCGTCTCCCGCGAATGGCGCGAGCTGCGCCGGCCGGACATGCGCACCACGGGCAGCATCTCGTACGCCGAGCATGTCGCCGCTGTCACGCCGCGCGGCTGGCCGTCGTCGGCGACACCCGAGGGCTCGAGGATATACGAGTCGACGTCTTCGTCCATGTCGTCGTCGCCCACCGCGTCTGCAGCGCTGCCGCCCGCCCACACGTCGTCCACCTCGGCCGGCATCGTCGCACTTCGGGCAAGGTGCGGTTCAGAAGGCGCTGTCGATCTCCCAACGTCTCGCATGACAGGCGACATGACGCGCGCGGGCAGCACACATCGCTGCTGCCGCGATATTCGATCCTTGGCTCCAGCCCAGATGTCGTCGCTCGCGCCGTCGCCGAGACGCCAGCTCGTCTCGCGCCAGGGCTCGATGCGTCAGGTTCTCTCCGGTGATGCGGCGTCTCTCAAGCCCGACAGTCGGCTCTCGGAGCTGCCGCCGCTCGGCGACAAGCTCGCCTCGCATGCCGCCTCGTCGCTCTCAATCGGCACGCCCCAGCGCGGCCGCTCGATTGGGGTGCGTGTCGCATCGCAGGCCTCCCGCCATCTCAGCATATCTCACGAGCAGACGCACGCTGGTCGTGCCGCGGGCTGCAGTTCCAGCAACCGCGCGTTGCGTCGCGAGAGCCGCGCACGACAGACCCGCTGGCTCCGCATCTGAGCCGCTGACACGGCTTTGTGCTGACGCGGGGCAGTCGCGACAACCGAGTATGGTTGGGCTGTCGCGTCTCAGCAGCAGCATGTCGATTAGCAGCACAGCCCAGCGGCCAACCACGGGCACCAAAAAGCCTCGTACACCGGCAGCGCTCGCCGCACCACGCCTGGTCCCAATTGAGGACCAATCGATATCGCAGATGCTTGATGCAACGCTACAGGACGTGATCAAGGCTTTCGAGTTTGCCGATCCACCTGCGGCGCAGGCTGGAAAGCTCGCGCCAGCAGATAACGGCGCTCCGGGCCAATCGCTGGCAGTGGTGCCTTCCCTCGAGGATGCGCTACATGCCTCGGCATCGGCACTCTCGACTCAGCAGATTGGCGCTTCGACTGTAGCGTCCACGGTCGCACTCAACACCCGACCTCAATCGTCTGCTCGAAGCAACTCAGGGAGCATCGGGCTCGCAGCCAAGGGATCGCGAGTCGGAAGCATATCCGGATCCGTTGTTCTGCCCGCCGTTCCCACGGTGCAAGTGGACGATGAGCCTGAAGACGCCGACTTCAGTTTGCGGCGGCGGCTCGCGCGCAAGCTCGAGGAGCTCGACGTCCGAGTCAGCGTCGCTGGCATAAGCCGCAGAAAGATCGACGCAATCCACGCCGTTGTAGACAACAGCCGCACTTACTGCACATGGCGCCGACTCCAAAACTCAAGCCTCGAAGATGTTTTCGACGAAGATACCGAGAAGCTGCGCGAGCGAATCGATACGGTCATGGCCGAGTGCGACGCCAAGCTCGAGGACCTGCGTGACATCCGCGAGGAGATGCTAGATGCCAAGCGGCGTGCAGAAGACGACGAGCGCGAGCACATGACTGAAGCGTTCCGCGGCTTTGATCCCAAGTATCAGTCCACGGTTCTGCCCCCGACCAGCGCGCTTCTGAAACTCAACACAGCATTACACAAGCAATACGGCCTCATCACGTTTTCGACCGAGGACGAGACCGAAGATGACGAGGCCATCAACCTCAAACGGCAGCTCAAGAACGAGCAGCTTGTGCAACGCATCCGCCGCTTCTCGTTCCCGCGCACGGACACGCGGCTGCGGCGCCTGCTGTTCTCCGAGCAGAAGAACCGCGTGCTCGAGATCGATGCTGCTGGCGTGCTTGAGGTCGAGTACGATCCAAATTCAAAAGGCCCCGGCGCGGGCACCGCCGAGGCATGTGTACCCGATGCCGCTGCGGTGCATGTGCGGCGCGCGTACAAAGTCGAGTATGGCGACGAGGAGATCCGCATTCTCAATCGCATGAACAACCGCATCTACTACCTGCGCAACCCGAGGTTCCCCGTTGCTGAGCGATTCAAGGTCACACTTCCCGAGAACTCAAAGCTCAATGTGAGCACCCGCACGCCCGGTTCGTCATTCACAAGTCAGTCGCTTTTCACGCTCGGGCGGTCGATTTCGGCGGCACCACCAACGCCTCGCGCCGAGCAGCACGAGAGTCAGATCCTTGCGGAGCCTTCGACGGTTTACTTTGGCGACTACGTGCCGTATTGCAGCTACACGCAGAAGCTCACTATCCGCAACACTGCGAGCGTTGCACACCGATTCCGCGTCAGCACTGGACCCCCATACAAATACTCACAGTTCTTCTCTTGCGAGCTCGTCCATTGTCCAAAGGACAACGACGGACTGGTTGCGCCTGGCCTCGCGTGCGAGTATGCAATTCGTTTCCATCCAAACTCATACGCAGACTTTCACCAGGCACTTCTGATCAGCACCGAGATGGGTGACTCGTTCACAGTGTCCGTCATTGCCAAGCGGCAGCCGCCTGAGCTCACCCTTCCGCCCGTGTTGGACTGCGGCCCGTGCCGAGCCGGCCACATTGCAGTGCGAAACTGGGACTTTCTCAACAGAGGAGGCCCCGCACGCTTCCTGATTATGCCTCCAGGCGAGAACCTTGATCCGTTTGAAGTTTTTGACAAGATCGGCGCGCATAACCATGTCAAGCCGACGGCGATTCGCTCTGGCCCCTTTGAAGTCTACCCGTCGTACTTTTCGCTCGGATCCAACGAGTTTGGCCGTATCGTCGTGCACTACTCACCTCAGGACGTGCACGAAGGCCTGATGGACGACGACACGTCTTCGCTTTTCTCAGAAGCACATGCAGGGGAGGTGGTTTCTCCCAGCCGCATGGACTCGATTGTCCTCAAGGTCGCGTGCGACAACTGCCAAATCCTCGAGCTGCCCTTGGCAGGCAGGGCCGAGCGACCCAGCGTGCGCATTGTCCGCGTTGAGCGCCACACCGGCGAGGTCGTGCACAGTGACGAGCTGCCCGAGGACGAGCTCTTTGATTTAATCCACGACTTTGGTGACCAAAATCCGCACGGCGTCAGCTCGTCGCTGGTTGTCGCTCGCAACCGGACGCATCTTCGCCTGCCGTTCCGGTGGGCGCAAAGCGACAACCCCCGCAACATTCATAACGAGCTCGAGGATCTCACGTTTGAGAAAAACATGTCCATCCAGATCACGCCTGCGAGCGGATGGCTGGAGCCCAACTCGGAGACAACGTTCCGCATCGAGTTCTGCCCAGAGACAGTGCGCCCATACGACATTGTCGCGGAGCTGCTGCTTGTCCAGGACTCTGAATCCAAGGTGGGCCACAGAGACGCACCGAGTCTGCTCGGCGACACAGGCGAAGAAAAGCTGCTGGCTCTGCGACTCAAGGGCCGGGGTGTGCCATACGAAGCATACGTCAACACAAAACTGTTGTGCATTCCGTACATCCTGCGAAGCGGCGAGAAGTACTCGAGCCGCGTCACGATGACGAACCTGAGCGTGTGGTCGCTTGACTACGAGTGGCTGATCGAAAACATTGACGAGAGTGCCATGGACGTGGAAATCTCCGAGCAGACGGGCACGCTCGGCTCGCAGGCCTGCGCCATGCTGTCGGTGCGACTCGTTGGCGGGTTCCCGTCACGCGTCAACGGCGCGCTTGTGTGTCGCACGGCGCACGGCCTCGGTCCGACACTGCGCATATCAATTATTGCCGAGATCGGGCTACCGCTGCGCTCGCTCGCGTTTGATGCAGACGCCATCGACTTTGGGCTGCTCGCTCTGGGCGAAAAGAAGACGGTGCAGGTTCCGCTCGTCAACTCGACGCGGATGACCATGACCTACGAGCTCAGGGCAACACGAAACGACGATCGTCGAGCAGCCGCACAAAGCGAACACCCCGACGCACAATCCTCGGCCATGGATTCTGGACGGCCAGACTGCTATCTCATCTATCGGCCGTCGCGAGGCACAATCGCGGCCGGGGCCACTCATTTGATCGACTTGACGTACATCCCCACATGGTACCAGCGACTCAACGGAACGCTCGAAGTGCGAGTGCTCGCCATGTCGCCTCCAGGGGCTGCGCAGACGTCAACCGAACTCGAACCAGCTCACCTGCCGCCTGTCACGGCGTCGGCAGTAGAGATGGTCTCGATCGTGCAAACGCCGCGCATCGATATTCTCAACCCACACCAAAACTTCTCGTGCTTCTACAACGTGCCCGTCCAGATAATCGTCACCCTTACCAACCTGACGATGCTCTCAGCCAAGTTCCGTCTGCGAAACCTCAACACCGACACCTTTCGCGCCACATTTACACCGGACCACGGCGAGCTGGCCGGCGGAACGAGCGTGGATGTCAAGGTCGAGCTGGTATTTTTCTCTGTCGGCGAGCACAAGAACTTGCGCATGTTCGGAGATGTGGAAGGCATGGTGGAGAACGACGGGCAGCTTCTCGTCATTGTAGATGCCGAAGTTCGCCCGCTCGAGGTTTCGTTCCGCGTAATTGAGAACGAAAAGGCACTTGAGGCGCATGCTGTGATCAAGAGCAGCGGGAAGACAAAGAAACCAAGCAACCGATCGGCAGCGCTCCGCTTCGACTTTGGCACGACTTGTCCGATATTTGCTATCCGTGCGCGCACGCTGCGGATTCGCAACCACTCGGCCATGGTGTCGCCGTTCAAGATCTGGTTTGAGAAGTACACACCGACTGCGCAGATCGATACAGTGCTCGACGACAGCGAAGATTTTGATGCGGGCGCCATTCAAGAAGCTGATGCGCGGGGGGCGAGAGGTGGGCTCCGTGCAGGCCCGTTTGGAAGCGAGCCCGTTGTCCTGACCAGCGCAACGTCAGACGCTACGCAGCCAAATGGGATGCGCGGAGGCTCGAGCACCAAGGGCGAGAGAGGACGTGAGCATAAGCGAGCGCCGGCTGCCATGGCATCGTCGACGCCAACACCGCTGCTCCTACGACCAACCAAGGCCAACAAGATTGGCTTCAGCTCCAAGGCAGGGCAGGGCTACATTGACAACATCAAGAAAGTGCGCCACATGATCCAGCGCATGCAGACGCTTCTATCGGACGGCCGCGGTGCGGCGTTTCACGCATCACCTAGTCAAGGCGTGATACAGCCGTGGGGAGAGATGGAGGTGCGCGTGACTTCTTACAACAACCTGGTCGGGCTGTACGAAGACTATCTTGTGTGCGAGATTGGCGACTGGGTCCAGCAGCGCATGCCCGTGCGTCTCGGCGTCGTTGGAACGCCGGTCAAGTTCACAGGCCCGCACCTCGTCACCAAAGCCAAACAGCATCCAGGCGACATGGACCGCGTCAACTTTGGTGCGCGGGTGATCAATCCGCGCTGGGGTGGCGGCGACGGTGTGCGCGTTGGGTTGAGTGCGCCGCAAAAACCCGATCCGACAGGCGGCTTTGCTGCGGTGCAGATGCCATCCTCGACAGGGCTCCGCGCCAACGCGACCTCGCACAGCGTCAAGGATCCGAGCCTGCCCGAGGCGTTTACCAAGCTCGTTATCGTGGAGAATCAGTCGCCGCGCGATATCGTTTTGAACTGGAATGTTTACATCCGGCATGCACAGCTGCACGAGCGCTCGTTCGATGACCTTGACTCGCGCTTGGCTGATGATGTGATTTCAAGTCGCTACCTTGTGCGCGGTGATGAGATGGGCATCCTCGAGGTTTCGCCCAACTCGCTCACGATTCCGGCGTTTAAGTCGAGCACAATGACGTGCATCTACCGCAGCGCGATGCTCGGCAATTTCGATGCGCTCGTGCTTGCCGATGTGGGCTATATGGAGCCCGACGGATCGGTCAGGTATGAGCACAAACGGCACGTTAAGCGCGACGATGCCGAGGCTTCGGCGGCGCCAGGCGTAAGCGCCGGCCAACAGGGCGAGAGCATCAAGATTCGCCAACTCGACTCGGTTGCAAAGCTGCACATACAGGCTCGGTGTATCGAGCCGAAGCTCTCACTAGACGTCGGCAGTCGTCTGCGCATCAAGCAGACGATTCGGCCTGTCACAATGGACGTTGATGCGGCCAGCATGGGCCGCAGCGTCATTGCCTTTCTCAAAAACAACTCGGACGCGGTATGCTCGTTCACGCTCGAGGCGCTTCCGACGCGCCTGTTTTCAGTCATTGGCGCCAGTCGCTTCCTTAAGAAGGAGACGCCGTCGGGCGTGAGGCGCGATGCGCGCACGCAGATGGCTGGCGCAGCCAGTGTCGTGGGCGGAACGATGCCCGCTGGCGCCGCAGCAGCGGGCGCTGCACAAGGCGGCGCAGGCCCATTGGCGCGCAAGAAGAAGGGTGGTATGCAGGAAGATCTGCACATGTACGAACTCAAGCAGACCGAGCAGCTTCTGATCACAGTGCGCTACTCTGGGACGCCACCCGCACGAAGGCAGTCCGTGTCGGTGGCCCGCGCGCTGGCGCTTGACGGAGAGGGCAGCACGCCGCTAGCGAGCATGTCGCTGCGAAACACCCCTGGATATGCTGGATCGCTAATGACCGGCTTCCCCACAACCAACCCAGCCGTCAGCACGCCGTCGGACGCGTCGCCGCTGACGCCCGGCCAGAGCCGCCCGCAGCGCATCTCGCGGGGCACCGTGCAGTTTGACCTCGCGGCACCCGGTTCCGATACGACAGGCCCGCCACCTGCGACCAGCATCACCGCGGCTCAGCCCAAGCCGCTCGGCAGCGCGTCGGGAGACGGGGAGCCGCTGGCGTCGTCGCGGCCTGCGTCGGGACCGCACTCCAAGCCTCAGTCGGCGAGGCAGCCGCAGGCGCAGCAGCCTCTGACAGTGCTGCCTGTGCCTGAGTCGGCACCCCGGCCAGACTCTCCCACGCGACCTCTGGCCGATGCGGTACTGAACGGCGGGGAGATGACCACTCGGCACGGGGAGATGTCCATGCCTGGATCTGCTCGAACCGAAGCAGCCGCAGCAAACAATTATCAGGCAGTGCTGTCTGCCGCATGCAGCCGGCCCGAAACCGGCCCGTCTGCCAGCGGAATCTCAGAGCTATGCAAGACAGTCATCACCGACACGACTGCATCCACCGAGTACGATCCGGTGCACGGCACGGTGCGCACTGCGCAGCAGTTCCGCACAGTCGCCACAGGCGAGCTGCGCATCACCTTCTCAAACGGCATGACGCAAAGCATCCCAATTGTCGTCGAGGAGCCGATCGTCGCCTAGGCTCGCTGCGATCCCGCAGCACTTGCGTGGGGCGATTAAACAACACGGCATGCATGTATTGCTGCACCCATAGCAAGAAGATCACGCGCTGCTGTCCTTGTCGCCAAACTTCATGTAGCGCTTGGCAAGCTCGCTCTGTTTCTCAAGATAGGCATCGCTGAGCTTGCTCATGAGCTGGAGAATGTGCTCGTGCTTGCGCTCCTCGTTATGCCGTTTCTCCCAGCCAAAGCCCCAGACCTCGGTACTGCAGGCGAAGAGAGTATCGTCAGCAGCAGCCGTGGAGCAGCGGTACCGGTGTGGCACGATAGAGACTGACCGGCGCGGGAACAGGATGAGCATGTCGAGCAGCGTGCGCTCAAGATGGAAGCGGAACTTGAAGGCGTCGGTCTTGGACGAGCTCTTCTTGCACGAGATCGAAAACTTGAGCGAGTCCTTCGCGATGGCATAGTTGATGCCGTATCCGTCGTGCACGACAGGGCCAAAACCGCCGTAGAACAGCTCTCCTGGCGACATGTTGCTGGTTGAGAGTCGGAAGGTCATGGACTCTGCGTACGCCGGGTCCGTAAACATATGCGGCTTGCCCTTGTCCTCGGCACGCAGCATGCTGCGCAGGCCGAGCATGTGACGGTCGATTCCCTTGCCTTGGCTCGCGTCCTTCATGTAGCTGACTTGCGCCGCAATAGCCTTTGCAAACAGTGCGCGCTTCTCGTCGTACTGACCGGGCGTTTGATGCGGACAAGCTGTTTGGTCAGCGAGGAGCAGCACAGCATGCGCAGCACAGCGCGGCACACCAGAATCTCATCATTGTCAAACGACTTGATAAACTCGAGCGACTCGGACGACATGCTGCGCACGGTCTCGGTGCGGCCATGCTTGAACGCGCGCGTCGCTGCCGTCTCGTACACGGCTGTGGGCCTCTGGTGCATGCGATAGTACGTGAGCTGCAGAGCCAGCTGGATGTACGCGTCGGGACTGGTCTTGGCGACCTCTTTCATGTAGCGCGAGCCATAAACTTTGGTTTGGAGCAGGCAGCTCTCGGTGTCGTCGATCAGCGCCTTGGCCGTCGCCTCTGCCTTGCTGATGAGCTGCTCGACCTCCGAGTCGACCACCCACTCCAGCTTTGTCGGCACGGGCAGCGGCGGGCTGGCCACGGCGCCTTCAGGGTCAACGGCCGGCTCGCTGCAAATACCGCTGTGCGTCAGCCAGAGCTTGCAGATTGTCGCGCCAAAAACCAAACCCACTGGGAGACAACAAAATTGATAAGATTGCCTGGCGCGACAGCATCAACAGGAGTGTGCTGCACAGTTATGAGCCAAGACAAGACGCGCGTTGTCAGCGCCCGCTCAAAGACTGCCGATCCGTTGAAGAACGCATGGCACTCGGCTGCTTCCTACCTCTCCGTTGAGGCCGGCATGGCCGCTCGACGTGACGATAAAGGACAGCGCTTTGTCGAACCAGCGGTTGTGCGCGTCGTAGTTGTGGAAGATCTGGCGGTGCGAAGCATTGATGTTGTGGAAGCTCGCAAAGTCGTCGAGGCAGAGAGCAAAGAGTGCGTTATTGATGATGTCAAAGTTGCTCTTGTTCTTATCGCTGAGCTGGAGGAGCTTGGCGTAAGCAGCGGCCCACGTGTTGCGGTGTCCTGCAGTCAGCACGCCGATTGCAGGCTGCGGGTTGGATTCGAAGCTGTCTTGGGTGGCAGCAAACAGCTGGCGCTCAATCTCCTTGATCGGCACACGGCCACCGTTGTCGCGCAGAACGTCGACCTTGTAGATCTGGTCACGCGCAAGCACGATGATGTGCTTTGCCGGCGCCGGGTGCATTGTACGGATCTTGTCCGCCGGTGACCCCGGGATGCGGGTCGTGGAGAACATGTTGCGATACTGGTTCATGCACAAAGGCTTGTCCTTGGCAAACTCGACGGGGAGCTGCTCGCTGCATGCGAGATTGGTGCGCGTGACAAAGTGGACCGTTCTTTGGTCAGAAACTGAAATCTAGAAAATGGAGGCAGCGCAGAAGCCCACCTGTCGAGAAGCTCCTTGAAGTTGAGGGCATTGGTGATGATGCCGGCTGCGCGGTGGACCTGGAACGACGAAAAGACGCCTTTTGGCGGCGGCTTTCGCATCAGGGTGTTGTCCTGCTGCGGGTGGTTCTTGAAGGCGCACCACCAGTTGACGTTGATAAGAGACGGCTCGCGCCACTCGAGGTAAGCCTTGTTGAGCCAGATGTCCTCGAGCCACGAGTTCTGAGTTTGTGCAGGACAAAAGTGCAAGATCAGGCTTGGTCAGCATCGAGCCATGCGTCGCAGCCTGGCGAGGCGGCGCAAGTCTGGAGAATGGGAGACGCCGAGCTGTGAGCACTCACGGGCTGCTGTTCGTCGTACTCGACAAGCCTGCGCTGCAGCTCGGGGCCGAGGCCCTGTGGTGAGACAAAGTCCTCGACGGTTTTTTTGGTTGCCTCAAAGGCCTGGTCTGACAGCAGCGGCCTGCAGCTGGCGATGTACTTGTCGGCCATGTTTTCCAGCGAGGGGACTGGGAGCCTCGGCAGAGAGTCCTGGTGCTCGAACGTGCGAGTCGTCTTGGAAGCAAGCGAGCGCACCAGCGTCAACGACGCGGACGCAACAGGCCTTCTGCGGGCGACGCTGTTTGTGCCAAAGAGTTGCGTGGGCATGCGCTGGTAAGCCTCGAGCAGCAGGAGCACGGAAGACGGCAGCGCAGCGGCGCTTGCAGATGTGGTGCATGTGCGAGCACGTGCTGCATGCGCCGCATGCGAGGCCGCGGCCCGGTCGGTCGTTGCGCACCTCGTCGCAGCAGCGCTCGCGGCTGATCTCGCGAGTGCGATCATTGGCGGACAGGCAAAGCACCGAGGGGCACCGCTTCGCCGGATCAGGAGCTGGCAGACAGCGAGCGGCATGGGGAGTGTCTGGCTTCATTCGATATGCGGTGCGTTGCCAGCGCGGGAGCCGGCGGTGCGTTGCCAGCGCCGGCTGGCGCGGTGCGTGGGCGTGGTACGAGGCACATCAGTTGGAGATGTACTTCTCGCGGATGTCCTTCCACTGGCGCTGTTGCGGAGGCCGCAGTGGTCGGAGGAAGCGCAGCGAGACAAGGCCGAAAGCGGTCCAGCGGCGGGCGCGGGTGCGAGGTGTGTCGATACACCACGATGGAAGCAGGCGGCGACGTCGTCGATGGGAGTTGCAGGCGGCACAATGGGATCGGGACGAGTCAGCCAAGAATCGACGCTCGGTTGCCGCAGTGCCTGCTACTGCAAGCGATGCCACGGCGCCGCTTGCTGCTCAGCCGGGCGATTGGCACTTACGCCGCGGTTGGCGGCGTCCCAGAGGCGGTCCGAGAAGCCGTCAATGGCGATCTCGGCGACAAAGGCCGTTGCGAAGATGGTCGCGAGGTACGACGAGCTGCGCCGGAAGAAGACTGGGGCGAGCACCGGCGCGGGCGGCGGCCAGGACGGCGTGCGGGTGTGCGCGCGGGCACGTTCGGGCAGCCGCCAGTCGGGAGCGGGACCGCAGCACGGCGTCGGGGCGGGGGTGTCAGCCGCATGCGGGGCACATGCTGGGAGAGCAGGCGGCCGGTGGACGGGTTTTGTTTTCGCTGATGCCGACCCACGCCAGCGCACGCCGCACCGCACGGCGGCGCGACCGCCACGGCACGCGGGGAGCACCGCCAGCGGGCGATGGCGCTGGTGGCGGCGCGCAGCCTGGCGGGCGGGGGCCGCGGGTCGGCCGGCGGGCGGGCTGCTGCTGCCGAGCCCGGCTCACCGTTGTACACGAGCTTCTGCATGCTGATTTCAGTAGCAAACGTTTCAGGCAGTCAGGGCCGACGAGGCGTCGCGCCAGAAACGGGCGCAGCGCTCGGGCGATATCACGACGAGAGCAGGCACGTCGCCTCACCGCCATGGCGCAAGATCTCGCTGGTTGGTCGTCTACGGAGGCAGGCGCAGTGAAGATACCAACAGGCTCTAACTGCCTATGGTGGCAGCAAAGTCGGGCATTGCCGCCCACATCCCCGTCGCGGTCGCCGCACTGCTTGATCTGCGTCCCGACGACTCGGTTGCATTCCTCTCCGAGTAGTGAGTGCGCGGGGTGGCTTGTTTGTCGCTCATGGCGCATGCCCAGCTGACGCACGGTCGTTACACGATGACGCGTGGCTGCTGCAACCGCCACTTCTGGTTCTTTGACGGTCACAACCCCTCCGCCTGCGTGCGATCCGCACCGCACGACAACAACGGCAACTGGATCGATTGCAGCTTTTTCAATGCGGCTCATGGATCCGCTGCAACCCTTCTCGCGTACAAGCATGTCCTGTCTGCTGACTGGCGCACTTTGGGCGCGATGGACCGCATCGGGTCTGCGTTCGAGATCCTCGTCACGCCTGGTGGAGTGGATCGCCGGAAGGTCAGAGCTGGTCTACAAGAGCACTGACCATGTCCGCTTGCAGAGCGCGCGCTTCTGGCAAAAGACTGCAAGAAGTTCCTGTCGTTTTTCTGTGGGTAAGTCAAAGCGTAGCGGTCTTGCGAAGCAAGGGGTCAAGCTCACTCAACCTGAAGAGCAGCAGCGACGAGCGAGTTCGTGCCTCGCTTGCCAAAGTGACAGAAGTGCATCTTGACAGGGACAGCGTCGTGTCATTTGACGATTTCACCGAACTTGTTGTGTATCACGCTTTCATGGAAGGTGCATATGATGATTACAGACAAAATCGAGGCCAGCAGCTCTGTCTGACCGCGCCGGCTTGGGTAGAATATCTGCGTCGTCTGAAGCACCGTTTCTCGAACATGGCGCAAAGGTCAATCCTGCGTCAGGATTTGCATGGACTCATGGCCACAGCGTTTCTTCTCGAGAGCCGCGACCCGTGAGTGGCGTAACGCATTCTCGCAAGAGTGGCATGCGCCTCACGCGCACATCGACGGCTGACGACGAGCACCAGCGCGCTCGAGATCCGCAAGCGGCTGTTTCTCGCGCTCGCGACGCCCACCGAGGACGACCGCGACGATGAGACCGGAGGTGGTGGCGGCATTCCGAGCTCGCAAGTTACGCACGACGATGCAATTGCCGAGGCATCTGGCCGGCTGCTGCGGCTGTAGCGCCGCCTCGGTGTGCGGCCGATCGGCGTCGATGCCCCTCCAAACACGGATTGATTTTTCCCAAATGGTGCGAGAGACCGAGCCGTCCAACAACGAGCGCGAGTTCGTGTCCAAGGCCGTGGCAGAGGGCCTGCGTGTCGACGGCCGCGCGCACAACAGCGTGCGCAGCATAAAGATCGTACTGGGGCCCGAGCTTGGATACGCACAGGTCCAGCTTGGCAAGACAAGGTGACGGCTCTTGGCTGTCGCTTTGGCCAACCGGCTCTGCTGGCGCGGCGCTGATGGACGTGCTCGCCTACCACCGCACCGCGCACGGCTCGCTGCGACCCGGTGCCCGCCGCGCCTGCCGCGGCATGCATCTCTGCCCACCTGGCGCTGCGTTGCGCATCTGTTCCTGCGCCGGCCGTCCGCCGCGAGCAGAGTCATGGCCTCGGTGTCGTGCGAAATCGTCCGGCCGTCGGCGGGCAACCCGACGGACGGCGTGCTGCACTTCAACACCGAGTTCAGTCCAATGGCGTCGCCGGCGTTCGAGTTTGACAGGATAAGCGAGGAGGAGGTCATGGTCAGCCGCATGCTTGAGAAGGCGCTCCGCAGGGCACGCGCCGTCGACACCGAAGGCCTGTGCATTGTCGCCGGCGAGAAGGTGCAGCCCGGCCTGGATCTGGATCACGGCCGCGGGGGCTTTCCAGGCGTATCGGCAGCGCGCTGACGCTTTGGCAGGTCTGGGCTATCCGCGTCGACACCCGCGTGCTGGACCACGAGGGCAACCTGCTTGACTGCGCCTGCATGGCTGCCATGTGTGCGCTGCTTCACTTTCGACGGCCAGACGTCACCGTCATTGGCGAAGATGTCACGATTGTGAGTTGCTGGCGGGCCTGTCGCCCCGCTCGGTGCCAGCGGCGCTCTCGCATCTGACCGCGGCTGCCTGCGCAGCACACTGCCGAGGAAAAGAACCCCATCGCGCTGAGCGTCCACCACATTCCCGTGTGTGTCACATTTGCCTGCTTCAACGACGGGTAAGGAGCGGTCGGCCGCCCCGGACTCTGGCGAGCGCT
Organism: Polyrhizophydium stewartii; assembly: GCA_027604665.1. Lineage (NCBI taxonomy): Eukaryota > Fungi > Chytridiomycota > Chytridiomycetes > Rhizophydiales > Polyrhizophydium > Polyrhizophydium stewartii. The sequence continues at coordinate 31,938 of JADGIZ010000006.1, read as the reverse complement.
TGCTTTGGCTGATACTGGTGCGCAGCGAGCACCAGGTTGTCGACCCGCTGCTGCTTGAAGAGCAGGTCATGGATGGCAGCATGACGTTTGTGGTCAACATACACCGCGAGCTGTGCACACTCAGCAAGGCCGGCGGCACGCCAGTTTCCCCAGACCAGGTCATGCTCTGCGCAAGCATTGCCGCAGTCAAGTCGGCCGAAATCACGCAGCTGATCCGGCAGGCGGTTGCCGAGGTAGGCGACTTGATTTGGCTGGTCCGCCGCTGATGGATTGCATTATAGCTGCATGCTGACATGAGACCCTCGCTTGTCGCGATGCACCACTCGGATTTACTCTTTCCCTTCGCCGCCAACGGCGCAGGACGCAAAGAAGCGCCAAACGGACAAGAAATGAAGGCCAGCGCGGAAAGCCGGGACCAGCACTGTGTGAGCAGCGGTGAAGGCGATGAGATCGGGACGTGTCGGATCGCCGAGCAGGCTGCGGCCCGGCATTGGATCAGATATCCTGGACATACTGTGATCAAAAGTGCTGTGTCAGCGGCAGTCGCACTCGACACACCCCCCGTGAGCGGTGGTGCTTTGGCACGCACATTTGAGGGGAACAGGCCGGAGCGACCGCCAAGCGTGCCGGTCCACCAGCCGGGGTCATCCTTGGCCGTGATCGTGATGATGTCGCCAGCCTTGAATGACAGCTCGTCGGCCTCGCTGGCATCGTAGTTCTGCGGTACGAGCATGCCGTCAGCAACCAGAGCCAGACGGAGCGTGCATGGCACAACTTCGCAGCGAGAACGCACATAAAGAGCCTTGCAGCGGGGGACCTTCTTTGCGGGCGGCGGCGGAGGCACGGGCTTCTTCTTGGCCGCCGCCGCGGCAGCCAGGTTGTTGGCGGATCCAAGCGAGCCGACCGATCCGCCGGTCTGGCTCGCCGACAACGCCGCCGCACGCTGGCTCACGGACGACTGCACAGTCGACTGCGTCTGGATGGGCACGCGAGCCTGCGGCGGAGAGGTGCTTTGTGCGGCAGCCGCCTGGAAGGCCGGGTTCGGCGGCCGGAACTGGCTCGCTGCTGCCTGCTGCGGCTGGCCATACGGCTGGCGCTGACCAGCGCTCGATCGCGGCGCCTGCTTGGTGCCGCTGCTGAAAAGCGTGCGCGCAGACGGGCGAGAGTCCTTGGGCAGGCCTGGCTGGACATGAATATCCGTGACCTTGCCGTTGTGCTTGGCGGTCGGGAACTTGACGCCCGGATTGGCCGCAAAGCGGAGCTCAAAGACGCCGCCGCTCTGCCAGGTCGTCTTTTTGACCGTATACTTGATTCTGCAAGCGAGAATTCGTGGCAGCTGGGCCGTCAGCATGTGCCAATGCGAGCGGCTGTGCGGGCCAGCACGCACGAGTCTGTAAAGTTAATTTGAAGCTTGCGGCCGGTTGCGATCTGGTACTTTTCGCTGCATGCCGTCCAGTTTAGTGTTCGCCTTAAGCAGGTCCGCACGCATCGGCTGTCAAGCTTACCCGAGCACGGTAATCAGCTCTGTCTTGAGAACGTTCTCAAAGACGTTGTCGTAGTCTGATGCAACATGGATGACGAAAAAGTCGTCGCACTTTGTGCTGAGTGGTGGAAGCAGAAGAGGTGAGCAGAGGGAGATTCCAACTCTGGGACACGCGCGCCTACCTGACAGAGATGCCGGAGATGTCGCCGAGCGGGATCTTGCGCTTGACGACTTTGACAAACTTGCCTTTGTTTGGCCCGTTCTTCTCCTTCTCGGCGCCAATCAGGAACAGGTGTGCGTCGGAGAGGACAAGCTCGCGCTGTGTGGGCACAAACTTGCGATCGTACTTGGTGACCACGTCCGCGAATGCCGCCTTGACGTCCTTGCCTGCGCGCAGACGCAGCAATCCGCCGTCAGCGCCGCGAAACCTGGCTAGCAATCACAAGTCACTGCTCACCAACAAGGCTCTTGAGAATTGGGTTGTCGAGGAAATTGAGATAGTCGCCGAGGAACTCGCGGTTGAGACTGAAGCGCTTGCGTTCCTTGTTGTTGAGCATGACATCGGCGGCCTTCTTGCGCATCTCGAGGAAGTACTTGCGACTTTTCCAGCGGCGATAGGCGCGCTGGATAACCTTGGCGTAGTGGTGGTACTTGCGATCGCGCTGCTCCTCGAGAAGGAAAAGCGACTCTGGCGACTTGATGAAGACCTTGCTTGTACCAAGCTGCCATTCCTGGTGATCCATGTTGACCGAGTTCATGATGTGGGCGATGCCATCCTGCGCAGACCCGCGCCACGACGGGAATGTCTCGCGGGTGAGGATCGCGAAGCTGCGAACACAAGCGTCAGCGACCGCGTTTTGCAGGCAGCAAGGCGGCTCCGGCGCAAAACGCACCGACGCAGAAACTTGTCAAAGGTGTTGCGGTAGCAGAAGCCTGCACGACTGTTTGCAGCAAGTCAGCGCGCAGGGCATGCTGCTTGCCATGTGCATTGCGTCGACCAAATGACGCGCCGCGCCAAGCCCAACGCACCGGACTTTGATGTTCTCTTTCAGGTTGAGATACCGCACTTGATGCTCGACGCGCTTGGAGTCCCAGTCCTTGGCGCGCTTAGTCTCGTTGGGCTTGATGCAACGAACATAGGACGGAACGCAGCGCATCAAGGTATCGACGAGCTCTTGGGTTTGGTTCTGGCAAAAGTCTGCGTATCAGCAAGTCTCGCTCCCAAATTTGCTGCGCCAAGATGATCAAAGGAATCACCTTGATCTTGAACGAAACAGTCGTCGGGCGCTTTTTGTCCGAGTCATCGATCTCCTCGGGAAACAGCGTGCGGATGAACGGGCTGCTGCTGTTGTAAGTATGACGGTGCTTGCGAGACAAACGGCAGTGTCAGGGGGGAGGGGGCGTGGGTCACCTTGTGGTGCCCTGCATGAGCTGAATCAAGTCCTTGAAAAGCGTGTCCTTGTTGGCCTCTGTGAATCCGTCGCAGTCGTATGTGACAGACCCAGCATAGTGGTGAATGATGAACTGCGACTGGTTGCCTTGGTAGTGCTTGTGGCCGCGCACGGCCCCGTCCAGCTTCTGCAAGAACTTGACATCGGCGCCCTCGGTCACAGCATGCATCGTGAAGCAGACGTCGTCGAGGATGGCCATAACGCCGGGTGGTTTCTGCACTCCACAACGTGAGCAGTCGGCAAGCAGTCGCCAGATGCAAGCCTTGCATAGGCTGCCCGACCTTGCTTTCAATCAGGTCAACGACAATCTTGTTGTTGAAGTAGTCGATCGGGGTCCACTTGATTCCCTCGCGCTGGTACTCCTCTTGCTCGGACTTGAGAGTCAGCTCAATGAAGATCTGCTGCAGGCGCTCGTTGACATAGTTGATGCAGAACTGCTCAAAGCCGTTTTTCTGGATCAAGGGCCGAGCCCAGTCAGCGGCCCGACGTGGCGACGATTCGACTGCAGCCATGCTGCCAAACCTCGAAGATCTTTGTATGCCGAGCCGAGAGACGGTGTGTTGGGAGCAAAGTCAGCATACAATTGCTTCCGGTGTCCCAGGTAATTCAGCGCACCTCGAAACCAAAAATGTCCAGGACTCCGAGACAGAGAATGGACGCTTGGCCCAGGTTTCTGGCCAGGTTGGCCATGGCGGCGTTGACGGCCTGCACGATCCAGTCGAACATGCGGCTGTAGAGCGCCTGAGTCGCCGATCCGAGGCCGCATGGCGAGGTCAAGGTTCGGGTTAGGTTGGGCCGCACATAAGCACTCGAGTACGGCGGCCCGACTTGCCTTGGCGAGAGCATCACGCGTGCCCTGGGCTTGCTCGACGTTGAGCGGCACGTTGTACATTGAGCCACGGCGCGATCCGATGCCGCCTGTGCGCATGACGCGGCTATGCACACGCGACGCGACGTGGCGCAGATGTCAGCATCTGCAAGCAAGCGTTCAGCAGAGCTTCTCGCACCTGAGCATCTTGTTCTGCAACTCCTCGACAGAGATGCCCTGAAGTAGAAATAAAAAGTTAACGCAAGAATCGACTCGAGCATCGTCTACGCTCTTGAATCTGCAGGCAGCTTACAAACAAGTAGGCGGGAAACTCGAGAGTGGCGGGGTCGCGGATGACGGCGGTTCCGGCCGCCTCGCCTTCGAGAAAGTCAATGTTGCCAAGATGCAAGATGCCGGCGACAATGCTGAGAATCGCGTGCTGATCGGCAGGAGAGATCTGGCAGACGTTCATCGCAGCCTTCATGTCGCGGTACTCGTCCTGGTCGTTGATGCCGTCGGCGCTGTACTCGCCACTCATTTTGAGATAGTGAAAGTACTGTGGATCCATCATGCCAAACTGCTCCTTGTCGCTGGCCGAGGCAGATTTGGTCATCTGATAGAAGATGTGGAAGTTGCGCTCGCCCTTGCCCGGACCGACGACGCGCGACTGCCGACGGAACGCAACAGGCACCGGCGGGACGCCGGCGAGGCGTCAGCGCAAAAAAGTTCGCCATTGACCTACGATAAGAAAGACTGCGGCGGCCGCCGCGCCATTTAGATATCGGCAGCAGCAGCAACAGCAGCGAGCGCACCTTTTCGAGCAGGAAGTTGGAGATCTTGCCTCCCATGGGCGAGCCACTCTTGGTGAAGTTGATCTCAAAGTACTTGCCCTGAAGAGCAGGACTCAGTATCAGCAATCAGTAGGATGTGTCATTGAATGACCGCACAACTTACAAAGCGGGATGAGTTGTTGTTTCGGAGCGTCTTGGCATTTCCAAAGGACTCGAGAAGCGGGTTGGACTCGAGGATGATGCGCTTGACCTCTTCGACAACGTTTGCGGTCGATGCGCCACCTTTGCTCGAGACAGCCGCGATGTAGTTCCTGGTATTCGCTGTCAGATTTAAGGCGCGAGAAAGAGCCGAGTCTTTGGTGATGCAGCTCACATGATGAGCTTGGCTGACTCGGTTTTGCCTACGTTGGTGTCAGCGCCTGCGAGACTTGCGACGCAAAACACGCAGCAAAGCACCTGCGCCACTCTCTCCGCTGATGATGACACACTGGTTCTCCTCGTCGGTGATCATGTTCTGAAACCTGTCGCATTGGGCATGTGAGCCAGTGAAGCAGGGGAGATTGCCGGGCATGCCAAGCGCACATCTTGTCGGCGAGAGCATAGATGTGCGGCGGGTGCTCGTACGCCGCGGATCCATGGTACGTCTCTGTACCAGCAGTCAGCCATCAGTGCTGGTCGCTCGCTTGCCGTCGGCGCTGTGCCGCACCGATCTCCTTTTCTGTGAAGTACGGCAGCTTCTTGAACGGATTGACTGCCGACGACCAAGCGGCAAGTCAGCGCATGCCGGGCGGCAGATTGGCTCCAGACACCATTGCACCTGCGACGAGCGTTGGACCTGCAGCGTGTTGCGGCGCACGCAGCGCACACACGGCGGGTCAGCGGCCGCCGACAAACGTGGCGCAGAGAGCCATACGATCGCACCGATGTACGTGAACATGAGATCGGCCTGAATGCTGGATGTCGCCCGACAGACCCGCGGAGGATGTAAAGCCAGCGGCAGAGGCAGACGGCCGGGGCGTCAGAGGGCTGGCTGAGGCCAGCAGCGGGACCCATCCCAGGAACGCACCGCTTCCGCAAGTTCTCGGTGATCTGGTCGTCGGTGACCTTGCTGAGGAGGACCATGTCCTCGACGCCCTGCAGGTAGACAGGGCCACGAGCGGGCAGCACGTTGCGTGCAAAGGCGGCGTCAGCCTGCGGGTCGGAGCGCGGGCGGCGGATCGGCCGGCGGGTGGCCCCTGCTCGCCAGGGTTGTCGGCCACGCCGCAGTGAAGCGCGAGCACCCCCAAGTGCGCATCTGCCAGAGCAGCCGTGGCGGGAACAGCACCCCGCCAGAGGCAGGTTGCTTCGCAGAGCACGTGCGGCAGGTGGTCCAGGGAGATCCCGAGCGGCAGCGGTCTCCGTCGAGGCGTCCCCGTGCGCGCCGTGGCTGCCGCCAGCACCACCCAGCTCGACATTTGGCGCGGCGGCGTGAAGGTGCTGGCGGCAGCACAAAGCACGGGCGGCGCTGGGCAGTCGGGAGGGTGCCGCAAGCGCTTGGCGGCGCCGGCCGGTTCCGGGCGGTGCAGGGCACGCACGTTCTGGGCCTGGTTCTTGGACGACCACTGGAACGACATGGCGCGGCTGGGGGAAAGTGGCCGCGAGCCCGCGGATTTCGGCTTGCCCATGGCGCGCGAGGCTTCCCAGGCGGCCCGCGAGCTGGGCGTGGACATCAAGTACTTCCAGCGCCACCTGGGCGTGCTTCCGCACGACTACACAGGCATCGATACCAGCCGGTGCGCCGCCGCGCGGCGCTGCGCATCCGCGGCCCGTGCTGATCAGATCGGGCGCTCGGGCACCCCCCGGCGCGGCAGCCTGACTTTCGCGGGCTTCTGCATCCAGGCGCTCGACCTGCTCGGCGCCCTCGAGACGTCGTCGACCGAGGCGCAGCGTGCAGACTGGATCGAGTGGACCTACGCCATGCAGATCCACCCCAGCGCCAAGCGTGGGTGCCGCCCAGCCGCCTCCCCGCACGCCGGCGACTCCTGACACCAGCTGATCCCGCCTTGCACGGATCCTTGCCGGGCTGCTGGTGGCTGCGGCGGCGGCAACTCGGGCGGGCCTGCGTGCGGGCCGCTATGAGTGCAGACCCAGCCGAGTCCGGCCGTTGCGGTTTCCGCGGGTCGCTCTTTGCCGGCGCTCGCTTCGACCCCGCAGGCGTGGGTGTCGTGCGTGGTGCTGCGTATTCTGCCCTGTGCTGAACGACGCAGCTCAGTCAACCGCCGCCAACGACTACGATGGCTCGCATATCACCATGACCTATGCGGCTCTCGTTGTTCTGCTCACGCTGGGCGACGACCTGTCCCGCGTCAACAAGGACGCCATCGTCAAGTCGCTGGCGGCGCTGCAGCACGCCGACGGAAGGCAGGCAACTCGCGACGCATATCCAACTCCGAGGCTGGGCAGATTCTAACTCGCAGCTGTCCGTGCCGCAGCTTCTTTGCCTCTTGCGACAGTCCTGAGCGGGACATGCGTTTTGTCTTTTGTGCTTGCGCAATCAGCTTCATCCTTGCCGACTGGCGCGGTGTCGACATCCCCCGGGCCTTCGACTTCATTCGCAAGTCAAAGGTTGGGAATCGAGATCTGTGTTGTGCGCTTGCACGCAAGGTCATCGTCCGTTGCCCGCTGACCGCATCGCCTCCAAAAGACGTACGACCACGGGTTCGCGCAAACGCCCGGCCAAGAATCGCATGGTGAGGTTCGCGGCCGGTCGGCCTTTGCCCTTTCGCAGACTTGCTGATCCAGCTTGCTCAAAGGCGGGTCGACATTCTGCGCGCTCGCATCGCTCTACCTCATGGGAGAGCTGCGCGACGGCGCGACCGTGGACTTCAAGCGCACTCGGGCGTGGCTGATCAACCGCCAGGATTCGGGCTTTCATGGCCGCGTCAACAAGCCGTCTGATACATGCTATGCCTTCTGGGTTGGCGGCTCTCTCGAGGTGCGCCTCGCACTCGGTGCGCAAGCCATCCGCCGTCGGGTTGCTGATTCGAAAAACTGCGCAGATCCTTGGCAGCCACCAGGCCTTTGTCAACGTCGACTCGCTGAATGCGTTTCTCGCCGAGACGCACAGCAGCTACGGCGGATATAGCAAACACTCGGACGACTACCCGGACGTCATGCACAGCTACATGGGCTTCGCCAGCCGTGCGCTCTGCCGCGACTCGCTCGTTGGCAGACTCTTTGCACCCCTCAATATCTCGCAGCGTGCTTTTGCCCACTGCCGGCAGCTTGGACTGGGCCAGAGCCCCTCTGGTGCTGAAAGCCAGGCAACCCACTAGCGTGCTCAATGAACTACCGGTGTTTCCACGAGTTGGCGGGGCGGTTGGACAGACTGCATGCAGGTGCATTCCATGGCGGATGTTATGCGAAGAGGGCAGGTTGAAATAACAGCCAAGAATGAGGGGCGGTCGAAGAGGCGATGGCCTGATGCTGATGAGCCGCAGGGTTCGGGGACGAGGGAGGCGCATGCACATCAGCCGAGCCTCAGCTGCTTTGGCTTACTGGGCCTTGGCAAAGCGCTCCTCGACGTTCTTCCAGTTCACGACGCTCCAGATTGCCTTGAGGTAGTCGGGGCGCACGTTCTTGTACTGGAGGTAGTAGGCGTGCTCCCAGACATCGACGCCAAGGAGGGGAACAAGGGCTGGGGGGACGGCCCGGGCGAAATGCGGTTCAGTATCCAAAGCGAGCGCATACAGCCGGCACACGTGCACATACCCGTCAGAGGATCCTGGTTGGCAGTCGTGGCAATCTCAAGGCGGCCGGTCGCCTTGTTGAAGCCGAGCCAGCCCCAGCCGCTGCCCTGCACGGCGGCAGCCTGGGCAGCAAACGACTTTTGGAATTCCTCGAGCGACCCAAAGTCGCGCTTGATGGCGGCCAGCAGCGGGCCCTGGCCGATCTCGCCGGCGCCAGAGCTGGGCGAGCCCAGGTTGGTCCAGAAAATGCTGTGGTTGATGTGGCCGCCGCCGTTGAACCTTAGGGCACCCTGCAGGGCAATCTGAGCGGCAACGTCCTTCTTTTCGATGGCGTCATGGAGCTTCTCCTCGGCGACATTGAGGTTGGTGACGTACGTCTGGTGGTGCTTGGAGTGGTGCAGCCGCATGATCTCGGCTGGGCGGCAGAGCAGCGCAACCGGCGTCAGCGCCAGCCAGATTCGCGGGGCAACGCAGGGCACGGCGATCGTGCGGCCGAGGCGGCGGAAGAATCCCGAGGATACCCTTGTTCGCGGCTGCACCATCGGCGGCTCCACAAGGTGCGTGGCGGCCAGCAGCGCGCGGACGCGGGCGGGCGGGACGAGCGCGAGTGCGGGCGGGCACGTGGGCGAGGCTCACCCGAGATGAACGGCTCGAGCTGGCGGGCGCAGGCAGGCGCAGGCAGGGAGGCGGGAGTCAGCGCACAAGCAAGCTTCTGCGCGACAGGGCAGATGGCGGGAGATCGCGACGGCTGCGCCGGCACGCCGAGACGTCGGGCAGCGCACCGGCGAGGGCATGCTGGGCACGCACCGCGTTGTAGTCGTACGGCAGATCAGGAAGCGTGTGCTTGCTGCGCACAGCGGCCGACAGCGCGGCGGCGCGGATGAGCGAGGGGCGGGCGGCGGCGGCGGCGGCGCGGACGAGCATCTTCCTTTCCAAACTGCGCTCGGCCCTCGCTGCAGCTCTTTATTTGCGGGGTCCTCAGGACATTCGATCGGCGGTGGTGGGAGCCGGGCCAGTGCGAGTGTGAGAGTGCGCGCAAGCACACGCATTGGGAATAAAGCCGCCATGAGAAGAGACAGACGCACGCCCGAGTCGAGACGCCGCGACTTGCAGGCGTTTCTGCTACGACAGGACATGCAGATCGAAATACAGCATTGCCCGATGTTGCGTTGAGTCGTTTGCACACCGTCGCGGGCCTGCAGGTTGCCATGCTCGGATCATCGTCGCTTCTTTGATGCCGGCGTGGAAGGCAAGTGCCTCGCGGAGCGCCGAGATGGCTCCGGCGTGCCGCCAACATCGCTCGATCCCTCAGCGGCGTCATTCGCGGTTGGGGCGTCGCCAGCCAGCTGGGACTCCTCGCGCTTGACTTTGCGGGGGCGGCCGATCTTTGGGCGCGGCTTGTCGGTTACAGCCGCTCGGTCGGCGGCGGACGCGTGCGACTGTTGCGATGCAGACTTGATGGTGTCTGGCGCCGGGTGCGCGGCAAGGTGCATCTGCGCCGTGTTGTGGACTTCTGGCGGCTCTGGCGAGCCGGTGAACGCGCTGCTGCTGGCTGCGGGCGAGCTTGGATGCATCTCTCTGTCGCGATCACGCAGATGAGTAGGTATCACAGCAGGGGCTGCCGCTCCATCGAGCGTCGGTGCACTTGGCGTTCCAGCCGGCGAAGCCTCGGCCCTGCGTCGCTCGTCCATAAGGTCAAAGAACTCGTCAGCCGGGAGGGCAAAGTCGCGCTTGGCCATGAAGGGATGGATGCTGCGCTGCGCCAAACGGTCTGGAGAAATCTCGGTGTCGTACTCGTCGGCCTGGAGCAGGCGTGGCGGTTCAAACCACCAGCCAGCGAGCAAGCATGTTCAGGGATTGGCCGGAGCAAAGGCCATCATCAGCACAAGCACGGCGCCTCCCGCATGTGATTCTCACAGAGCGCACCAGCTCGTCAAGCTTTTCCAAACCGTATAGCATGCGCAGGTGGTCCCAGATCTCCTGCACGCTGATATCGGTCCCCATGTTTTTGTTGATGAAGCGCTGGATGTTGAGGATGCGAAAGTGCTTGTGGACGCCTGCGGGCAGGAGAGCGGCGTCAGCCGCCAGAAACACACAGCTCGTACGCCAGCACCGCAGCCGAGGTGGTGCCGTGGAAAAGCAAGCGCTCAAGCGTGGGTGCAGAGGTTTGGCCGAGGGGCCGCGGCGGAACCGCACCAACGGGCCGATACTTGGCAATAGCCTGGAAGAGCGTCATCTCCAGCTCGGGGGCCCATAGCGGGTCCACCGGGCCGAAGCCTGCGGCCTGCGCAGACGAGCCCGCGCTCCTGTCGCTGTCTGCGGCGACGCTCGCGCTGGTGACCATGCTGCTGCCGGCGCTGGCGCTGGTGCCCGCGCTGGTGCTGGTGCTGGCGCTGAGCTCCGTGTCGCGCATCTCGCGGCAAAGGCGACGGTTTGCGACTTGCACCCATGCCGAACCACGGCGACGCACCGGCGCGACCCCCGTCGGGCGGTGTGCCGGGCTCGAGCCCGATGCCGGCCAGCGGGTGCGCAGCGCTCGTCCCCGCACACAGCAACGGCGCCGGGCGGGCGGCGACGGACAGACCCGTCCGCCGGCTTGCCTGCCGGCCCGCGGCCCTGTCGGTGTCGCCGCCGCTCTGACGACCGTCCTTATTGCAGGAGCAGCGCCAAGAAGCAGGGCATCCCCATCCTCGTGCCCTCGAACCCGCCGCCGATAGTCATGGTGCGGAATATGGAGAACACATGCTCCTGGAGGACCTACTTCACCTTGCTAATCCTCGCTGCTTGCCCGGGCCGCCACGCAACCGGCACGCCGGCGCTCGGCTGCCGTCTCTCTCTGGTCTCCCGCCGGACCACTTGTCGGCCGGGCACTCGCCTCGCACGGCGCAGCGGCCACCGACGACGTTGGCGGCGCCAAGACAGTCTCCCGCTCGTCAAAGTCATTCCAGAGCCCCTCAATCGCCGTACGACCTTGCCAAGCGGCCGCACGGTGCGCTCCATTCGTCGCCGAGCGATGTTGTCCGAGCTCTTCTCCCGACAGCGTTTCTGACTCCTGCCTCGGCCAAGCAGGCTCGCTGGCGGCGGCACGGGCCACTCCCGAGCGGACTGCCCACTCGATTCGCAGCAAGCACAGGCCAACCCCCGTTGACGAGCTGTGCAGCAACCACCGCAGCAAATACCCGGCCGAATCCGGATCTGGCCAGTCTCGAGACCAGCCGCAGCGGCCGCCGTCAGCGCTCAGGCAGCAGGCACCTGCTTCGCGTGCAGGCCGGCATATCGAACTCTCGGACGACCCTATCGTCCTAGACGACGACCACGCTGCATCGCGCGGCGCGGAGCAAACCGGCCTTCCTCGTCAAGAGGCGCACGACTTTCCGAGTGCAAGCAGACGCAGTGCGCCGTCAGGCTCCAGAATGGCCGGAGCAGACCACGATTGCTTTGGTGCTGGGTCGGCATCCAGTGACGATCCATTGATTTCCAACTCCGCCTTCCCGTATAGTTCGAGCCAAGTCGAACCTCTAATGCGTCCCAAGATAGCACTTCAGATGAAGCCGCGCGTGAGTGGCTCTTTGGAAGTGTGCTGCAGCCTTCTCCTTGTCTCACTCGAGCCTCGCGATCTTTTGAAAATCCAGCCCCCGCCTCAAGGAGACACCAATCCCCATTCCTTTCTTGCAAACGTGGTGTATCTGGACGACGAGAAATCCGAGCTCCGCAGTGTCACAATTGACAAATCCTCCGAGACAATTACGCTCCAGAACAACAAAGAAAAGCACGTTATCTCCAAAGGCGAGCTTCAGCGCGTCAGCGTAAGCCGCCGCTGCGTCGCTGCACTTTTGATCCCGTCTCATGCAAGCTGAGAATGACATTCGATTCGCGCGCCAGTTCTCCGGACAGTCGGAGAAATGCGCGCTTCTTTCGTTCGAGTTCGTCGAGAAGGGCACCACAAGGCGCCGTACTCTCAATCTCTCCATGTACACCGCGGATTTCAAAAGCGCTCTTGGCTACATCAAGCGCACAATCTTCCCAAAGGCAGCCAGGTCTGCAGCGACATGCCATCCGCTGCAAATCCGTTGACGAGCTTGCGCTCACACTTTCTGGTCAGCATGAATCCAGAGCAGGTTGCATCGGTCATGAAGCAGATCTTCTCTAAATCAACTTCAAAGCCCGGCAGCCCACCGCGCAGCCATGCCGGGGCCACTCCGAACCGGTATTTAGCAAGCAGCGTCAGACCCCTCAATACCAGCAGCAAACCGTCCACCATCTCGTCGGGAAGCTTTTTGGGAAGGCTGGGTCGAATACCCCGCGACGACGCCGTCGTTCATTCAAGAGACTCTCCGACTGCGCAATCCCGCGGGCGCCAACACAAAGGTCATGATCCGGATAGCGCAATGGAGATCGACTCGGACACGCCGCGAGAAAAGACCCGTGCCTTGTCCGACTCGGATGGCAAGGGGCTTGATTCGGCTCAACGCCGTAGTGCCCGCCGCACTGGAACTCCGACTAGCACCACCAAAAACGACAAAGTGTGAGTTTTCTTGCCTGCCTTGGGATTCGACCCACACATCCAGAGCTGACAGTCGAACGCGACAGTCTGTTCGCATATCCGTTCGACGGCCAGCTTACGGTGACTGTCCGCGACTGCGATCGAGAGCGCCTGAATGAGGGCATGTATCTCAACGACGTCATCATCGAGTTCTATCTCAAGTTGGTGGCGCGCTTGGCTCCTGCGCCATCTCACGATGTTGCTGATTTGAGGGTATAGGTACTTGCAGAAAAAGCCCGAATCAGGCTTGGACCCAGCCCAGGTCCACATTTTCAGCTCGTACTTGTTTGAGAAGCTCTCGCGCACCAGTGATGGGTGAGATCTACTCATGACGCACGCCCCTTCACAAAGGGTAGCATCAACAACTTACCAAAAGCATAATTACAGACGCACAGTCAAACCAGAACAGTTCCAAGACGCGTATGACAGCGTCAAGTCGTGGACATCCAAGGTCGATATATTCTCTAAACGGTTTCTACTGATTCCGATCAACGAGTAGTAAGTGAACCATGCAGTATGTTGCGACGGCTGGACTGTCGCTGAATCGCCCGCACACGCAGCATGCACTGGTACCTTGCGATTGTGCATAACCCAGGTGCGCTGATCCTGGCGCCCAAAGAGGAAATGCGCAGCGCGACCGATGGGATCCAGCCGGTTTCGCCCTCGGATTTGCCCGCCACGTCGCCGCTCGCTCATGCTTTCGACGAGATCCCACCGCTCGAAGCGCCGCGGAGCGGGAGGCTCGACCGAACCAAACCGGTGCCATGGGAAGGACCGCGTGCATTCAGCTCCATCGTAGCAAACGCAGCGCAAGGATTCGGCCTAAACGACGCTGACGACGACGCCCAGCCAGAGCTCAGCCCAACGTCCAAGATTTCGATGACACCCGCACGCGGTGACGCTCTGCGCGATCCTGCAGATGCAGAGCCAGAAAAGGGGCATCTAGATGACAAACTATCGAATCCTGCTGATACATCGATCCAGCCTGGCTCGTCGCCCGAACCCTCGTCTGCCTCGAAGCTATTCCGCCAGTTGAGCCCTTCTCCAGCGTCAAGAACACCCCAGATGAAGACCGATCAAGCCGGGATGGACGACCTAAGTTTGCTCTCAGTTGAGAGGCAGTCGGGGCATCGTGCGACACCCGCCGCAAGGCCGCCCGTGCGCTTAGCGGTCCTGGACAACGAACCATCCACCGACGACGCTGTCACTGTTATTGACGACGAACAGCACACCGCCACGGAGGTCATATCCGCTGATGTCGATGTTAGCGACCTTATCGGCGGTCCCAGTCAGCAGATTGAAACGACCACACCTCTTAGCCAGGCCGGCCAGACGGCTATGGACTCGGGCGCTTCGCGGCCGCCCGACTTTGCAGGCAGATATGACACACGCCGACTGGCCTCGTTAGCTCACTCCGAATCGCACAAGGTGAACGAGAAGTTTGAAGCAGACACTCGAGCCGCTATAAAGGAGTCGCTGCGTGACCTTGCTTCAAGCGACCAAGCCAGCCCCACCGAGGCATCGTTGCGGCGTCCAAGGAGCGATTCGAACATCGGCTCGCACGCCGCAAAGCGAGCCAAGCAGGGAACAGAGGAGCGGATGGAGGACGAGCTCAAGCGGTCGGTCCTTGATGCCGCATGACAATGCCGCGTGCTTGCCATGCGACGCTGATGCTTGTCCTGCGCCGCAGGTGCCACGTCATAATTATGAACTCGCTGGGCGGCGCGAACAAGTCGGCGATCGCAACGCTCAAGCGGTACCTTGTGCATGAGGCGCGCAACCGCCAAGGTGCGATGATCGACATTGCCGACATCGGTGGGATCAACGCGCGAGTGCCGATCCAACCAAACACATGTGACTGCGGAATGTACGTGCTGGAGAACGTCGAGCGCTTTTTCGCCGAGCCTGAAAAGTACCTGCGTCACATCTTGGCGAGTTTGTGTTTGCCCGCTCCGGTTGCGGCCCGTGACCAAGTGCTGACACGTGCCTGTTGTCGGCAGTTGAAGCAGCGAGACGACCCGGCAAGCATCAGAGAGCGCTGGTACCAGGCGGCAGACATTCGGCGCAAGCGGAAGGAGCTCACAAAGCTTGTGTGCGATCTCGAGGAGGAGTACGTCAAGCTGGGCTTGTCCGAGCGGCACAAGCCGCCGACCAAGGCTGGCAGCGCTGGCGGCGGGTCGGACACTGGGGATCGAGCAGGGAGCACGAAGCCTGAGAGCGTAGATGCCGATGCCGGTGCGGGCGCCGGCAGCGACAAGGACAACGGCGCTGCGACTCCAGGCGAGCGCGGCTCTGCCGACGGCGCGGGTATGGACGAAGACGACGACATCATGATCGTGGAGCAGTCGTAGCGCAACAAGACTGCGGCGCGCAGCCCCACGAATGAAACTCCGCCATCATGTGCGTTGCGTGAAAGAGTCGAGCTTGCAACGCACAGCGTCAGACTCGTGCTGCCCGCTTTATTGGCGCGATGATGGGATTCGATCAGACTAAAGCCCTTTGCGTTCTCGATCTCGGTCATGAGCCGGTTCTCGAGCTTCTCCTTGCTCGTGCACTCTGGGAGCAGCAGGCGGCCAAAGCACGTCAGAGCCATCGGGAGACGGTCCGTGTCGGGGCCGTTGCGCTGGATCACAAACATGAGGTTGGCGAAGCCGTTGCGCTGGATCGCGGCGTGCACGCTGCCGGCGGGCCGATGCTCGCGATGCTCGATGCGATAAAGGACCCCGCCCCCTGAGGACCGGACTGCGCCATTTTTGTCTCGCGGCCTCGTTGATCTCGCTGTTCTTGTGGCTTCCGGCAGCGGCCGGCGTGCGACGAGACAGCCGCCGCGGGTGCTCGGCGCAGCTCGTGGCCCTGTGCGCTGCGCTGCGAGCTGCGCCGCGAGCCCGCCAGTGTGCCTGCCAGCAGCTGGTCGCTGCAGCCTCCTTGCAGGGCCTGCCGAAGACTCAAGTACGCGCCGGGCCTTCCTCCATGCCCGTCGCGCACTATTTCTTCGAACACCAAACCCCCAGCCCGCTGCTAGAGCTTGGTGCTGTCCGTCCTCCATGGCGCATCGAGTTCCATACAGCGGGCATATTTCATTCCGCAAAGCGCAGAATAAAGCACAGCAGTCTGACGGGATCTGTCCTGGCAGCCATGACGCCGCCGTGGTGACAGCAGGCCGCCAGCGGCTGGACATGTGCTGAACAACGTGCCGGTCAGAAGAAGGCGACGCCGGCTGCCGTCACCAGAGCCACGATCGCCACAGCGGCGGCCGCCAGCGACGACTGGTGGCCGGCGCTGGCTGCCTCGGACAGCTTGATGCCGAGGACGGGCGAGTTGATGGCGCCCTTGATGCAGGCGCCGGACCCGCCCGGAGCATCGGCGGGAAACATGTCGCCGCTGAATGTGGCCACGTCATTGTCGGCCTTGCCCGAGCACGAGCTGTCCTTGTAGCGCCTGGTCACAATCTGGCCGTTGCTGACCTGGGACTTGAAGTAGTAGCCGTCCTTGCCCGCCGTGCACATCGGGCGGACGTATGCGATGCGCGCGGCCACGGGGATGCCGCCGAATGCCAGCTCGGCCTTGGAGTACTCGGTGTGGCGAAAGTACGACGACGCCGAGGGGTTCAGCGGCGTGAGCGCCTGGAACTCGCTGCGGTGCGGGCATCGGGTCAGCCTCGGTCGCAAGCAGGGTCGGCCGCCAGCACGCGAGAGAGCGCCGCACCTGGCCGTCAGCGTCCTGTTCTGTGTGAGGTACGTGGCCCGCATGTTGAGGATCTTGTTGGATGAGTTGGTCGATGCCCACGGCCCGCCGCACCTGCCCGAGCAGTCCGGCGTCTTGCAGTCCTTGAGGGTCACCGTGTCTTCATACATACCCTTGACGATCGACGCCAGCATTGAGCCGCCGGTGGACCACGACGCGCAGATGTCGGGCTCGGACTTGTTGGCGACGGGCAGGACGTACTCGACTTCCTGGGCGAGGATGTTGCCGTCGCTTGGCGTCCAAAGCTGCACCACGTCGATGGCGGCGACGCTCGGGAGGCACACGGTGGCGGCGAGTGCTAGCGCGGGCTGCATTGCGGCGGACGGCACTTTTGGTGAGGCAGGAGTGGCGGCCTTCTCCGGAAGCCACACGCAAATTTTGCTGGTGCTTGGCTGCGGGGCGACAATAGGTCCGACAGCGTCCGGTGCCTGCCGCATTCGTGGCACTCGCAGCGCCGTTCTGGCGCACCCGATTCCCAGCATACATCGTCGGCTTCATTCTGCTCGGCACCGCACAGTGGCGACTGCATTCTCCGACGCTCGCGCGGAGAGTTCGATGGGCACAGCATCTGCCATATCGCGCTTCCGGCGAGCCCGTACAACCAACACTGCGGCTGTGTGCGGCGCCGGCGCCGAAAGGGTGGATTTCGGATCGCGACGGTCATTCTGCCCTCCCTCTGCATCTGGTGCGTGATGACCGTCTGCTGCAGGCGCCGTCGACGCCTTGTTTGTCGTCCATCGTCGCCGCCCACGAATAGCCGCGCCGGCAGCAAGAGGTGGGCCGGGAGGTGGTGCTGGAACAACTTCGAGCTGATGTGCAGTGGGAACTAGCCGTGCGGATGCACGAACGGAATGCTTGTCTTGCGCCATCGGCTCTGCTTGATTCGGAGGGACCAGGAGCTGCCCTACGCCTGGAAACGCGGATCCGACAGCCGCGTGGACTGAAGAATCTTGATCATCAAGCTGGTCGACCTGACCACCCCGGCTTCCGCCAGAGTGCTCAACTTGGTTGGTGTTTTGCGGCTCGATGGATGACGCAGTCATACTCTGCCGATCGCACTGGGCAGGAAACTGCCATGAGATGCGAGAAGAAGCTGCAGCGCCGAGGTGGCCTGCTGGATGCAACGGCCGTGATACGGCCCAACTAGCGTCGAAACATGCTGCATTCGCGACAGTTCCGAGTGCCGACAATGGCCGAGGCTTCTCTTTTCGCCTTGCACGCAAGATCATGACGGGATTGCCCGCCAAGGGCACATCGTTTCCTTTGCGCGTGCGTCTCCACGTCAGCGCCATCGAGCCTTCTGCCATCTCATCTTGATGAGTTCCATACCAAAAGTGAGCTCACTGCTTGTGTCAATCGATAACTGTTCGATGAAATCTGACGGACGACCGCGCGCCGATGCTGGTCTGGCAGCAGCGCTGCTTGGCCGCGACGCCGGCCTTGCCGCCGAAAATGGCACGGTGGAACCGTCTGGTTGTCCAATACCAGGAATCGCTGAATTTGCTTGGCCAAACGGCGACCTTGGGCGACCATAAGATGTTTGAGGACGCTCCACGGCCGAAGGACGCGCTGAGAACAAGAGTTCAGCGTGCGGCTCATGGCAAGGTGGGCCAGACTGCTCAGACGCATCGCTGTTTCGTATCTTACCAGAGTGCATGCCGTATGCATATCTTGATTCGTTGCTGCGGCTCTTGTCCTGATTATCTTGCCTTGAGCCGACGATTTGGTCGTCGAGGATGCGGAGCTGGGGAATGATTTTGCAAATGACGGTGCGGGCCAGGTCTTGCATGGCATCGGCATCATCCTCTCGCGCCTGCCCATTCTCGCTGCTTTCGATGTGCTGACTGAAATCAAGCGGGTTGCCCTCGAGAGTCAGTTCCTGCAGATGTGAACAAAGAGACAAGTGTTCAATCTGGTCGAGATCAGCGATTTCGTTACTGCATGAGTCGATGAGGGTACCCTGACGTGTCAGCGGCAAGGAACCACCAGACAATATCATTGCACGGGCCGTACCTCTCGAGATCTAGGATCCCGAGGTGCTCCAGGAGGCTGATGCTGCTGATGTCTGTAATCTGGTTGTATGCGAGATAAAGCTCGCGAAGTGCATGCAAAGAACCGATGCCGTCAATGTCCTCCAACTCGCAGCGTGCCATCCAAAGAACACGAAGGCTCGCAAAGCCGGACCCCAGATCGCTGTAAACGAGGTTTGTCAACGCAGACATGATTAGCACCCAGTCAAACAAGGAAGCAAGCGTCTTTATCCGCACCGGACACGCGGCACGTAGCTGTTGTTGAGCTTGAGCTGTTGCACATTCGGCACGCACTTTCCTGGTGTCATAGCCGAAGGATCACATGTGAGCAGAGGAACTTCACAGCTTCCGAAGAGAAATGGCGACAACGGCGCACCAAGGTTGCCCAATCCAGTTTTGCGGCTATCCACCTTGATCTCGAGAAACTTGACGGACTTTAGATCGGATGCTCCCGTAAGCGCTTTCTGCATGGAGATATTCACCAGAGCTTGTCAGCAGAAGCTCACAGAAAAGAGCCACGCAGCCGGCGCGAACTCGCCAGCTTGCTTTCCGATAGGAAGTTGCCCATGAGATCGTCCATCTCGTCCTCGGGCGTAAAGACGTGCGGGTTGAGCGCGGCAACGTCTGCACTCAACACGACGAGACATTTTGTTTAGTCGGCGCGTCAGCGACCAGCGCTGCGCAGGCGAGATGCAGCCCTCGCTGCCGCCGTGGGCAGCTTTGTAGCAGATGCGATGGAAGGAGTGCCAAGTACAGACTCTGCCAGGCCATAAAATGCGCATGGGATGCGTCCAGCAGGCGAGCAAGGCTTGCGAAAGACTCTGGTACATGACAGCTGGCGCGTCGGATGCCATTCCCGCTTGCGAGGCGCGACCGAGCCGCATGCCCACCCATCTCGGCCTCGCGCCCTGCCCTGGCGGCAATGGGTGCGGCAAGCACATGGCTGCTCACCCGAGGCTCGCGACCCAGCCCGAGACTGCGGTCTGGACTGCATTCTGCCTTTCTTCTTTCACGCCTCGCTGCCGCTGGCGCCGTTCTGGGCGGATGCCGAGCCAACGTCGCTCGATCTGGCGCCGAGGGCATCGCACAGGCCCCGCCGGCGCCAATTGGCCGCAGCTGGCCAACGGTCTGATTTTGCAGCGCGCGACGGTTCCGCAATTTGCCTCCGCCGAGCGAGATGGTGCGAGGAGACGCGACGCCGACGTGCCTGCCGCACCCGTGGCACAGCGGGCCACCCGCACGCAGCGGCTGACGCGCGGGCCGCGGCCGCGTCTCGCCGCTGCGCGCGCCCGTGTGCAGGACAACAAGAAGTTCTTTCAGAATGGCAACACCATGAACGGTCTCGTCAAGTTCATATCCGACCTTCGAGCCTGTGGGTGCCGGGCCCAGTCGTGCTGCCGTGGCCCTCGGCACGACTTCCGCCGCCGCCTCTGCCACCGCCGCCGCCGTTGCCATGCGGCCCCGCGTGGAGGCCGCTCGGATAGGGCGGCAGTGTGCAGGCGCGGCTGCCGGCCGCCAGCGCCACACCTCACCGACGCTGCCGTGCCATGTCCCGCTGACTTCACCGCACCACGCACCACGCCGCAGGCCGCGCCAGGGACCTCGAGGAGAAGCGCATCAACAAGGAGCTGGCCAACATCCGCTCCAAGTTCAAGGGTGGGTCTCCCGTCCTGCTGCTCAGACTGCCGACCACTCGCGACCGCCGCTGACTTGCCGTTGCGTTGGATCTCGCTTGGATGGCAATCTCAGATTCGAGCCTCAACGGGTACCAAAAGAAAAAGTACGTCTGCAAGCTGCTCTACATGTATATCCTCGGCTGGGAAGTCGACTTTGGCCACGTCGAAGCCGTCAACCTGCTCAACTCGACAAAGTACTCGGAGAAGCAGATTGTGCGCTGGTTCAAGTGCGGTCGCCAGCGCCGGCGTGCCGCATGCTGACTCGCGAGTGCTCGTGTTGCACTCAGGGCTACCTTGCAACGACCCTGATGCTCAACGAAACGCACGAGCTTGCGAGGCTGGTCGTCAACTCCATCCACCGTGATCTCGATGACCATAACGAGGTTTTCAACTGCCTGGCGCTCCACGCCATCGCCAATATCGGCGGCCGAGAAATGTCCGAGACGCTCATCAACGACATTTTCAAGCTCTTCACGGGCTCGTGAGTGCGCTTGAATCTTGTCTTTTGTGGCGAGACGAGCGTTCGGCTGACTTCCTGGCATCGAACCGCGTCAATGGCAGGGCCCGATCGCAGTTTGTCAAGAAAAAGGCAGGCCTGACGCTGCTGCGTCTCTACCGCAAGTTCCCAGACCTGATCCCAGGCTCCGAGTGGGCACCCAAGATTCTGCCCATCCTCGATCACGACAGTCTGGTATGCGGGCCAGCGCTATCCCGTGGTGCATTCTCTGGTATCGCTCGCTGACCGTGATCTCTCGCGATCCGACCAGTCCGTCACGCTCTCGGCCCTCAATCTTGTGGTTGCCCTTTCACAGCAATATCCCGACGCATACAGCGGCTGCGTCACGCGAGTCGTAACACGTTTGCACAGGGCAAGCCATGCATCTGACGGACGCAGCTTGACCCTTCCTAACCGCTGACGCTTGTCGTTGGCGGCACGGCCTCTCCGCAGATCGTGGTCCGAGGGGAGTATCCGTCCGACTACGCCTACAACAAGGTTCCTGCGCCGTGGCTTGTCGTCAAGCTGCTGCGTCTCTTGCAGTACTACCCGCCGCGTTAGTCGGATACCCTGTTTGTAAGGATAGTTTTGCCCATTTGGCTAACACCGAGTGTGTTTCGCGCGAGCCAGCTCAAGCGTCTGTCGTCTTGGACGAGCTGCTTGCGTCTCTGTCCAAGATCATTTCGAACGCCGAGAAGCCAAAGAACCCGCAGCAGATGAACGCCCAGAACGCGGTCCTGTTCGAGGCCGTCAACCTTGCAATCCACCTTGACAGCCACTCGGTGCTGATCAGCCAGTCGATCGTCATCCTGGGCGACTTTATTGTCTCCAAAGAGACCAACCTGCGCTATTTGGCGCTCGAGACGATGGCTCACATTGCCGCCCTCGGCGACCCGCTCAACAACCTCAAGGACTACCAGAAGACGATTGTCGACTCGCTCAAGGACAAGGACATCAGCGTGCGGCGCCGCGCGCTGGACCTGCTCTTCAGCATGTGCGACGTCAACAACGCCCGTGATATCGTCGGCGAGCTGCTCGCGTATCTTACGCAAGCCGACTATGAGATCCGCGAGGAGATGGTGCTCAAGATTGCCATCCTGGCCGAGAAGTTTGCGACCGAGTACACGTGGTACATTGACGTGATCATGCGGCTGATGACGACTGCGGGTGACCACGTCAGCGACGCCATCTGGCACCGCGTCGTGCACATCACCACCAACAACGAGGACTTGCGCGAATACGCCGCCTACACAGTCTTGCAGGCGCTCAAGCAGCCAAACTGCCAGGAGAAGACCGTCAAACTTGGCGGCTACCTTCTCGGAGAGTTTGGCCACGTCATTGTCGAGTCGCCGGGCTGCTCGCCGCTCGACCAGTTCCTCGCGCTGCACAACAACTTTGGCATGTGCTCGTCGTCATGCCGCAGCTTGATCATGTCCACATACCTCAAGTTTGTCAACTTGTTTCCTGAGATCAAGCCGCAGGTCGTGCACGTCTTTACGAGCCTGTCGCACGTGCTCGACATGGAGCTGCAGCAGCGCGCGTGCGAGTACCTGGCCATCGTATCGCTGCCAACCGACTCACTGCTTCAGGCCGTCTGCGAGGAGATGCCGCACTTTCCCGAGCGCGAGTCGGCGCTGCTTATGCAGCTCCAGAAGAAGCTCCAGGACACAGAGGACGTGCGCACTTGGACGATCGGCGGCAAGGATGCCCAGGCGGAGCTGCTGATGCGCCGGTTCACAGGCAAGGTCGCCAAGCCGGCAGACGGGCCGACGCCGACACCAGTGCCGCAAGCCAAGATCATGGATCCTGTCGCGGTCCTCGTTGCAGAAACAGGTGGCAGCGCCGGCGACGTGCCCGATCTGCTCGGCATCGCCGACGGAGCTCCCGTCGCGCGGCCAGAGGGTGCTTCGCAGGCGTCGCTTGCAGGCTGGTTTGCAAAGCTGCTCGGCAGCGCCAGCGGCGTGCTCTACGAGGACAGCGTGCTGCAGATTGGCATCAAAACCGAGTACCAGGCCCAGTTTGGCCGCGTGGCCGTCTTTTACGGCAACAAGTCGACGGCGCTTCCGCTCACAGGCGTTGTCACGACGCTTGACGGCACGGACCAAGTGCGTGTGGAGTTGTTGCAGCCCATTTCCTCGGAGATCCCGCCCGCGACGCAGCTCCACCAGATGTACAACTTCGAGTGTGTCTCGGTGCCGACGACGGAGCTGCACCTGGTGGTCGAGTACACCTTTGGGCCGCACCCGATCCGCCGCGAGCTGCGCTTCCCGGTTGTGCTGTCCAAGTTTGTTGCGCCGGTCGAGTTTGGCGCCGACGACTTCTTTGCTCGCTGGCGCCAGATCGGTGGTGCGCCGCGAGAGGCGCAGAAGGTGTTCCCCGCTGGCGGTGTCATCGACGTCAAGATACCGCGCGCCGTGTTGGCGAGCATGCAGCTTGCGAGCCTCGAGGGCGTCGATCCCAACCCAAACAACAGCGTCGGCGCGGGCATCTTCTCCTGCACCCAGGCGGGCAAGATCGGCATTCTTGTTCGCATCGAGCCCAGTCTCGAACACCAGGTAGGTGGCCCGATCCCCGCCGCTGCCGCCGCGCTCGCTGCTCACTTGCTGACTTTCTCTGGAACACCGCGACGCCGACCCTATGCAGATGTTCCGCGTGACGGTGCGCGCCACCAACGAGGCCGTTGCCGCAAAGCTGTGCGACATGATTGCCCTCGCTTTGCTGGCCCGATGAACTCGACAATAAAACACCGCCTTCAACTTGGTCCGCTGAACGCTGCCACGACCTTTCCCAAATGTCGATCAGCACGGCGCGCCAGAGCGTCGCGCCAATCTCCAAGCGCCGCGCGACGGGCCTGGGCCGCCCAGCAGCACACGAGCGCACGAACATCCAGATCGAAGCCGTCATCACCGAGCTGCGCCGCTTTCAGTCGAGCCGCGATGCCCCAAAGGAGCGCATCAAGGGTGCGGGCCTTGAAAGGTTGTGGCGCTGCCGGCGTGCTGCTGACCGCTCCCTGCCGCGGATCGCAGCCGTGATGCGCTTTGGCCACCTGACGTACTGCGGTGGCAACTTTATCGAGCAGGCGAGTTAGCGGCGCCACCTCAGTGCCTCGCACCGACCGCGTGGCTGATTGTCTGGAGTAGTATCTGCGAAAGGACGAGCGAATCGTCGACGCCGTGATCATCTCGTTTGTCAACAAGCTCGAGCCGCTGGCACTGCGACTAGTGAGCAGCCGCATCGCGCTGTTTGCCGACAGCGCAGTCCTTGCTTTCGATGGCTGACGCAGCCGTGCGACATCGCTGCAAAGCAAGGAATCCAGACGCTTTCGGTGATGTGCCAGGGCGGCAAGCCGCTGCAGGAGCTGCTGCACGAGAAGCGCGCAATGGATATCCTCGCTCGGCTCTTGTCAGAGACGGACACGGAGATTGTGAGTCGGCGCACATGTGTGACTGGCTCAGCGGCCCAGAATGTGACGGTGGTTGTTGCATAGGGACAGTGGGCAGCGCACTGCATGTTCATTCTCGCGGTCAAAAGCTTCGACAAGTACATGGCGCCGCTCCTCAGCCCTCGCGTGATGCAGCGGCTCGAGGTGCTTAGCGGGCTGGACTGGTCCGAATGGCCGACCAACAACGCCGCGGAGCTCAAGGATCTCATCAAGCTTCTGTCAAAGCACCAATGAACGCTTCAGGCGCACATCTGCAGCCCAGTTTGCCGGTCGTCCGAGAAACCATTGGCGCGGATGCAGAGAGGGAGGCTCTCTTAATTCTTTGGCGGATACGACCGAGCGCCAAAAATGCTGCTGCCCACACGGACGTTTGTCGAGCCGTACTTGATGGCCGCCTCAAAGTCGTCCGACATGCCCATGCTGAGCTCGAGGTCATTGAGCCCGAGTGCTTCAGCGATCTGCTTGCGGCAGTTGACAAGAAGCTCAAAGTCCGGGTTAACGCCATCATGGACGTTGTGCGCTGCGCCAATGGTCATGAGGCCCTTGAGCCGCAGCTTGGTGCATGTCTGGACGATTTCGGTTGCGACGGCGACACACTCTGACGCGGCGATGCCGCTTTTGGCTAGTGTTCGTGCGAGGCTCGGCGTCAGCGTCTCTTGGCGGCAGGATCGAGCTCCACAGGGAGACGCACACTCTTCGCCGCTTGTGTTGACCTGAAGGAACACGGAGAGGGGCTCCTCGCGGCCCTCACACGCCTTGTTCATGGCAACGGCTTTCTTGGCGCTGTCGATCGTCTCGACCACCCAGAGGTTGGGGACGCTTGCCAGCGCCTTGCATTTGTTCGACTGGAGCGTTCCTGTGTGCGTGATGTTAGATACAGCACTGCGCAACTACGCACGCCGATGAAAGACTCTTGCCGATAAAGTGCCAGTGAATGTCCTTTGGGAGCTTTGTTCGGCGTCAGCGAGATCCCAATCTTTTACGCCGTTTTCTCTTTGCATTCTGCATTACTTACAACTGCGGCCTTTTCAACGAGTTCCTGGATCTTGTGATTGCTGTCAGCAAGGCGCCTTCAAGTGGGCGACGACGATCCCACCCGTGGTGCGCAAGGCGTCCGTTGCGCCTGCTTACATACTGGCGGAATGCACCGTGCGATCGCGGTCAGCATCAGTCGCTTGCGACTGCGCTGCATCTGCAGCTCACGTTCTCGCCAAAGTGGCGGTGGCCGAGCTCGTATGCGGCCGCGATGTCGGACGCCGGCTTGGTCTTGGAGACGGCGACAAGCCGGGTCTGCCCGCCGGCATGTCGAGAGTCAGCATCGGCGACGACGGCGACGGCAGCGGCGGTGGCGGAGAAGGCGGCAGCAGTAGCGGGAGAGGCGGAGGTGACGGCGGTGACGACGGCGACGGCAGTGTCCATGCCGAGGAGCGAACACCCGTCAGCTCGGCTGGTGGGCACCACACGGCGCCGGCGGCTGCCCTGGATGCGCACCTGCACGCTGGGATCGCCGCGCGCGGCGACCGCGGCGGCGACCCGGCCGGCAATCTCTGCCAGGTTGGCCGCAATGTCCTGCTTGCGAAGCGGGTCGACAGCGACGGCGGGCGTGGACATGGCGCGGGCGCTGAGCAGGCGGGCTGCGGGGACGTGGCGAAGGAGCATCGTCGCGGGCTTCTTTGCATCGAGCGAGACCGGATGGCCGCGCGTCCTCAGGGCGGCGGACGAAGCGAGCCGATGCTCGGCCACACTCACAAGGGCAGATGGTGCTCATTCATCTCAAGCGTGTCGAGGAGTCGCACCTGCTGTGCGAAGCGCCTGTGGGGTCGGAGCTACGAGAGCTTGTCCCCACCGTCGCCAGCCTTTACAACCTGCGCCTGCGCGTGCGGCGCCTGCTCACCGGTGAGGGTCTCTGGCGTGCTGTCCACGACGCCCACCAGCTCACGGACGCGCGCTCTGCGCCACCGACAACAACAACAACAACGCCGGCGCCAAAACAACAAACGTCCTCGCGGCCTGTGCAGCCGCAGAGGACCTCATCAGCCATGGCCCGCTCAAGCCCGAGAACGAGCACGGCTACACCGAGGAGCAGCTCGAGGAGTTCTCGAAGCCAGAGAGCGAGCAGAAGCCCGCGTCCGCCCCGCGCCGGCAGATCCACCGCAACGGCTTTGTGTTCTACGACGCTCCCGATCCGACTGGCAGGCGCATCGGCGAAGGTGCAACGCACACCGCGCGGCCAACTTGTGTGACTTTGCGTCGCTGACCATGCCACACCGCCCGACGCGCCAGCCATGGGCGAGGAAGCTGCGGCTCTCGTCAAGGGTGCCCTCGAAACTGCCGAGGCACTGACGTCCAAGGTGCGCACCAGTTAGATCCGCCCCCCATGACTCTCAAAGTCTGCTGATCACGCCAACGCGGCTCGTTGTGCAGGACCAGGTTGCCAAAGGCGTCGTGCTCACGGAGCAGGCCCTGAACAAGGCAATCGACGAGATCCGCGGCGCTGTGACGATTGTTTATCCAGAGGGCCTGCCAACTTGGGAGCCTGTTCGCGAGATCATCGAAGACAAGGAGGATCTCAGCGGGACCGCGGTGCGGCCAAGGCGTGTGTGTTCGTATGCTGCCACTTGCCAATCTGACCCGAACCGTCTCAGGCGTCAAAGGAGGTCATTGATCCAAACGAAGCCAGCTTGTGGTGGGCAAACAAGGAGCTTGTGCGCGACAAGAAGCTCAGCGACTTTGTCGGCAAGAACGACAAGACCAAGCTGATCATCAAGATCCAGCGCGTAAGCTCACAGACGGCGACGATAGCATCCAAGGCGTCCCGCCAGCTGACGATCCGGAACCTGCATGGCGATGCAGCGTGGGCAGGGTCCGCCCTTGCGCGAGCCGCCGCTGAGCGAGCAGCAGCAGAAGGAGCTCATGGCGTACTACTACAAGAAGCAGGAGGAGCAAAAGGTGGGCAACATGGTCGTGAGTCCGACGACCATTGCTCTCACACGTGCGTTGTGTATGAACTGCAGAGGCTGGCCGAGAACGACGAGGATGACTACCTCAACTCGAGGTGGGCCGATAACACTGCCCTCAAGTCTGCGTTCAGGGGAGTCGGCGACGTCAAGTGGAGGCCGTTCTGAGCCCGCGCAAGCCCTCACGATGAATAAACAGCGAGTGGGAGATATTTATTCGTGGGTTTCAGAGCCGAATCTGCCTGCCGCATCCGCATCGCCACGAAAGCCACCTGTTGTAAATGCTTTCCGATGCGCGGCAACGCGCACAATCTCAATCGCCGGATTAGGACTGGTGGAAATCTCTATGCTGGCGGCAGACATATCAGTTCGGGCCGAGGCTTTGCGCGCGCGATGGCGGACGGGCTGCCGCGTTGGCGGCAAGTCATCGTCGTCGGCTGCTCACCGGGTCAGCGGCAAGATCGGGTCTCGGACAAGCGGCCGAGGTGCTACTGCAGCCAGAAGAGCTTACCGACGCCAAACTGCTGCACAAAGCGCGAATTGAGCTCGTTGGGACCCATGCGGATGTAGTCTGGGCGGAAGCGATTCGCGTAGAGACCCGCGTTGACCTGTTTGCGCCGCCTGTCGTCGAGGTCCAGCTGGTCCAGCTCCTTGATCATCTTGTTGCGTTTCTGGGGAAACATGCGTCAGTAGCAGCGGTAATTAAGACGCTAAGCACTGCAGAAGCCCTCAAAGCGCCTCTTCAGAATCACCTTGTCCATTTGAATGCTCTCAATCGCCTTCTCGTGCCTCGTCGTCGCGTTCTTGGCCAGTGCCTCGAGTGTTGTCTGGCGCGCGCGGATCTCCTCTGCGCGCCGGCGGCTCTCGACCGCGGCCGCATGGCGCACAGTCTTTGCAGGGCTTGCGTCGTCGCGGGCAGGCTGGTCGCACCTCACCACAACGTATTCGCGGTGGATGCTCGTCTTGTCGTAGCGCAAGCCGCTGCGCCTGGCCGTCAGCCGATTGACTCGCGCAAGCGGCTGGGGAGCAACCTCGACGGTGGGCACGCTGCTTCCGAGTCGCTCGCGGCACTGCCCGGCAATAAGCTTTGCACGCATAGACTCCTGGGTGTGGACAGAGTGCAGCAGCGCTCGCCGGATCAGCGCCGGCCCAATGCGGTTGTAGTGCTCGCGACGCTGGTCTTGGGCGGCGATCGCGCAACGCTGGATCTCGCTGTCCTGTGCTGCCGCGAGCGCTTCGCGAAGCTCTTCAACCTGCATTCGCTGTGTGTTGCACACAATCATCGGCATGCGGCGCACGCAGCGAGCCAAACTGTCAGAAAGTCGATATGGCGAGGTGGGTGGCCAAGAGGAAGAAGCTTGTGCACCTTGTCGGCGTTGGCTTCTACAGCAGCCCGCTGCGCTCGCCCCATCTCGAGCGAGAGTCGATCGAGAAGAACCTCCAGCTGCCTGCACTCTTGCTGCTTTGCATCGCACCACTCGTCCTGCACTCGGGATGGCCGTGAGCACGGTTGCTGCAGTCAGCACCGTGTTTGCTCATGCCGCCGTTGTGGCAGCCAGGTGTCCGGACACGCTGAGCAGCCCGCACCTCGAGGCGCTCGATAACCTGCGACCACTGATTGCCGCTCTCGCTGCGGAACCGTTGCCGCCGCTCGGCCGCCAGCTGCCTCTCCTGGTCGCGGACCTGCCTCGGGGGCGGCCGCAACGAGCAACGTGGTGTCCGAGGTCAGCGACGAGGAGCACGCCCCCGCTCCGCGTCGCCTTGACGTGCCCCACGGGCGGGCGCACCTGCCGTATGCGGTCGAGCCGGCGGGCCTGCCGCTGCTGCTCGAGCAGGCGCTGCGCCTCGTTGGGGCTCGCACGGAGGAACCGAGCAGGCTCCGGCGCAGCGGCTGGCGCGGCTGCGGGTGTTGGCTGCATCTTGGGCAAAGCAGCGGGACAGCCACCGACGCCGGATGTGGTTGGCCCGGCCCATCCACCGAGCGGAGAGCCAAGAGACAAACGCCTTCTGGCCAAGGATCATGCACGGGAGGATCGTGGCATTTAGTCGCCGTCGTCTGACGGCAGGTAAACCTTGAGCGTCTTGATCCTGCACATCGTAACCCCAACCGCAATCGGCCGAAGCAGACACCAGCGGACGCCGCGGAGAAGCAGTCAGCAGAGGAAGCACTCACACAACGGCGCCGCGTCCGCCGCTGGCTCACCACTCCAAAAACGATAGCGTGAGGTGCTTTCGCCGCGCAAACTGCTCGCCAATCGTCTCGATCTGCTCGTTGCGGTAGACGGCCGTCGCTGATGCCTGGCAAACCTCGCACTTGATGGTGTTGTAGTTCTCCTCGCGGATGGCGTCCAGACATCCCTTGCAGAATGTGTGCTATCGAGTGCCAGTTAGCGCGCAGGAGTTGGGGCACATGCACGCGGCAGACCCTCACGCCGCAGGGGGACAGCGTCATCGGGACTTTGAAGAACTTGAGATCTCGAGGACAGAGGAACCCGGTCTGAGATGCGGCGGGCGGTTGGTGAGCTCGCGCGAGTCGTGGCCTCCGGCGGCCCGCATGCATCCCACCTCCATCCGCTCCTCCGCAAGCGCATACTCTTCCATGCGGTTCTTGATATCATGCTCGATGGTCTTGAGCCGCTCCATGCGCGGATGGAACTGCTTCTTGGTCAAGTCGGCGACCTGCTCCGAGATCACTGCGCCGTACACCGCGTCAGATGCAAGCACGTCTGTGCAAAGCACATGTCTGATTCTTGCCTGTGATCTTTTCGTCGCGGATGTGGATTTCTCCAACAAGCCTGTCGATCTCGTCCGTGAGCGACTTTTCCTTGGCTGCATCAACGGATATTGTCAGAGCGAGACTTTGCGTCAGTAAGCAGGACAAGTTCAAGGTGAGCGCACCCTGCCAGCGCTTTTCGATGTCGCCAATGACGTCTGGGTCGACCGTGAACGTGTGCGCCTTTTCCTTGGCCGCCGCAGCCTGCTGCGCAGCATGGTTCTTCTGTGTCTCTGTGCACGTCGCTCTCGCCCGTTAGCCAGTGGTGGCTGACGCTCGACAAAGGGTGCCGATGATGGGACGCACCTTCGCTGAGCTGCATGCTCATGGCCCACATCTGCTCCTCCTTGCGCTCCAGCTTCAACTCGTACTCGTTGATGGTCTCATTGATCTTGTTGAGCAGGTCGGCGATATCCTTTTCTTTGCGAACAAGCACAGACTCGAGGTTTTTGATGCGCTCCTGCAGCTCGTTTCGGGTCTTTTGCGTGGCGGTGAGCTCGTTTTGAAGCTGCTTCTTGTTTTTCTGCAGTTATGCATGTCAGTTTGGAATCTTTGCGTGGGGCGTGGTGCAAACTGCATCTGACCAGAGCAAGCTGGCAGGCGCTCTTGGCCTCCTCGAGCTCCAGCGTAAGCTCCTCAAACTCGTGGCGCTTGAGGTCGTGGTTCTTTTTGACGATCTGGTAGTTTGCAGTAACTTCTTTGTTGGCGTCAATGAGTTCGCTGTCGCAAGCGCCGCGTCAGTGCAGCATGCCTCGATGTAGTGACTCGAGCGGAGCCACACCGCAATCGCTTCTGAAGCTGAACATTCTCCTCGCGTAGCGTTCCCTCGGACTGAATCAGGTGCTCGTTGCGCTGGACAGCGCTCCTGAGCAACTCGAGCGAGTGTCAGTAGCCCGCAATTGCCGAAGCCATCAAATTGTGCACTTGCTGCAGGCTCTTTTCGAGATCATCCATTTTGCGCTCGTATTTGATCGTGGCGACTTTGAGTTCGTCAATGCGATAGTTGAGCTGGCTGCATGCGACAATTGAGCCATCTGCCTGCGCTGAGTCGCGCACACCCGGATTTGGACACGCACACGTTTTGCTGCTTGAGGTCCTCGATGCTGTTTTCCTGGTCCTTGATCAGCTGCTCGCGGGTCTCGCGCTGCGACTCCTCGTACTTGACCGAGCTGTGGTGCGTGAGTGCATTCAGTTTCAGCGTCTGTTGACCATCACGTTGCGGCGCTCGACGCAACCAAAGTTGCGTCGCCAAGTCAGGGCAGAGAACGTACGCCCGGTATGCCTCGTACTCGGCCATGCACTTTTCATACGCAGCCTTGACGGCGCGGTTCTCCTTGTCTGTTTCGATGCGTTTTCGTGTCTCCTCTATCAAAAGCCGCTCTGCTTCCTCTCTTGGGTAGGTTGCGTGGTTCGATGTGGTCAAGGAGACGGGTCAGAGTTCCCCGGTGACGATGGCCAGCGCAAGATCGCCGGGGCTCAACTGCGATCGCGCGAAGCGGTGGTCCGCAATGTCTTGTTGGCGCAGACGAGCTATCCGGTCGTTCTTTGCCTGCAGCTCGACTGGCGACACGAATCGGTGTCAGTCAGCAGGCGAATGCCGCATTATCGGGAAGCCAGAGTGGGCAGCGTGCCAGTCAAGTTCTCTTTCTCATTTTGCAGACGCTGTATCTGCTGCTGCGCCTGCGCGTACTCCTCGACGTAGTCTGAGGGTGCGATTCGCGGGTGATCGAGGATCAGCGATGCCGCGAGTTTGAGGCGTCTCGAGCGGACACCCACGTTGGTTGACCTCGTACATCTTGTCGCAGTACTGCTTGAGCCTGCGCAGAGCATAGCCGCCTTTGGGGGTACAAGAGCGTTTGTATGTGTTGGCGCGCGCAGTTCCGGCGGGCGGGCATGCGCGGAGCCGAGTGGCACGGAGGAGGCCCGCGTCAGCGCAAGCGACGCTGGCAGGACCGGATCGCGAGATTCGAGGATCGGCAGCGAGGCCGGCTGCGGTGGCTCGGGCGGCGGCTGTGG
>JADGIZ010000005.1:0-65121 GCA_027604665.1 Polyrhizophydium stewartii | reverse complement strand
GTCCAGAACCTGCGAGCGCGGGCAGCGGAGCAGCCGCAGGCGTGTCAGCGGCGCCGGGGCCGGCCGTGGCGGGGCGGGGCGGGGCGGGCCGCCGCGCGCGAGTCACCGCTGGTCATGCGGGAGGCACGTGTCGATCATGCCGATCGCCGCGCGGCATTTGCGCCGATCTGCACGCAGCGCCAAAGCCGCCGTCCGTTGCCCAAGCAACAGGACGGGCGGCAGTGCCACGGCCACCCCGCTCACAGCGGCGTAGCCTCGCCCTCTCGCAGGGGGTTGGAGGGCAGCACGCACCTCGTTGAGCATGGCTTCGTGCGTCTGCACGGGCAGGTCGTCCCGAGGCATATCCGAGTTGAGGGCTTGCAAGAGCGACGTGAGCCGTGCGCGCTTGGTGGGAAAGTCGGGCATCAGGTCGTCGTCGAACTTGGCGAGCGCAGCGAATACAGCCGCAAGGGTGCCCGGCTCGACGGGGTTGTCTTCGTCGGACGACGAGTTTGGCGGAGACGGCGTTGACAGCATCGGCGAGTCGGCCGCCACCAGCGACGCGGCCGCAATTCCCAGTGCTCGCGGTGACGTTTCGACTGCAGTTGATCCCGAGTGCGACGACGACAATGCCGCCGAGCGGGTGTTGGATCCCGAAGACGAGCCGGAGCCGCTGCTGCCAGAGCCCTCTGTCGAGCCGACTGTGGAGCCCTCGGCGGGTCCCTCGTTGGCGCTCTCACTCGGTGCCGCGGCCGACGACGGATGCAGGTACTCGCTGCTGCGCGACCGCTGGATCCGGAGCGGCCGCTGGGAGCGCCGCGAGTGGCGGTGCTTGTGACGGACCAGCTCGCCGCCATCCATGGTCGGATTGGCCGCTGCGACAGACGGCCCGGCCCACGCGGGAGGCCACATGCGGTCCCGCTGCTGCGGCTTGGTGGCCCAAATGGCGCCGTCGAGAGCGTCGATGGCGTCGCCGGGATCGACAGCCATGCGGCTGCTGTCGGCTGCGCTGCTGCCGGCGTCATCGGGGTCGCTTTCGGTGGTGATATCCGCCGGCATTGCCTGCGCTGACGACGACGACTCGAGCGGATCTGCCTGCCCGCCCGCGCCCTCCATGTCGCTGCCGGCCTGCTCGCCCTGTCTCAGAGTGGGCGAGGCCTCTGATCTTGCGGACTCGGGGCCGCCGGCTCCTGCCCGGCTGGTCCGGCTGCGGGAGCCTGCGGCGCGCGTGCCCATGGCGCTGTGACTCTTGGCTGCTTGTGCTGCCGCTGCTGCTGTTGCAGGTGCTTTGGGTGAGCAGGCCGTAAATGTGCCTGGCGCTGCGTGCCGTGGCGCCTCGACGGAAGGTGCAGGCGGTGCGGGCGAGCAGCCTGGCTGTTGCTGCGGGGTTGCGCGACGTTGCTGGTGTGTGCTGGCGGGTGCCCCGGCGGCTGGCGCTTTGGGTTGTGCCGTCACACCTCTGACGGGAGTTTGGCCAAGTCGCGGCCGGCGGCGCAGAGGACCGGTTTGTTGGCACCGGGCTGCCCCGAGTGCCGGCGTCGCACGGGCGCCAGTCTGGCTCCGGGGGGTGGCGCCCGAGCGGCCACACCCGCCTGCCTTGGTCCGGCCTCTCCCCGGCCTCCGCAGCGCGCTGCGATCCGTTTCCCCCGCGCCGTCCGGGGATCGAAGTGCGCTTCTTCCTTGCCTCGCGGCCCGCCCCTTGCCGCCGCCGGATATCGAGCGACTCACCCGGTGGCCGAGATGCCTTGCAACGCCGCAGCGCCCCACCCGAGGCGGCTGCTTGCGGGGGCATCTCTGCCCTGTCTGGATACTCGCGGAAACCTGCTGTCCCTCCCCTCGCAGTGGGCGGACCACGCCCATCTCAGCATCGGACCCGGCCGCACGGCGCATGGCCGGACCCAGTGGAGTCATCGCCTCGAGCGCGAATGATTGCATACACCGTCATGCACGGATCGAGATCCACGATGCCGCGGCCACGATCCCCAAGCAGCTGCTCGCTCGCGGATCTGGCCCTCTCACAGCGCATCGCAGTGTCCTGGCTCGCCAGCGGTGGTCAGCGCGCAGCCTCGGTGGCCCATCGAGGCCGCAGCACCCTCGGCGCCCGCGGGCGGGCCGGCCGAGCACGTGCAAGCCATCGCCGACTCTGCTGGCCGCGCCTCTCCGGGCGAGGCCGAATGCGGATTTGCTCGTCATGCTGCACCAATGACCGCCAGAGTCTCGCCGCACCCCCATGATCGGCGCGATCTCGCGAGCAGCGACACGGCCGCTTGCCACGCGCGCAGCGTGCGCGGGGCTGCCGCACGCGGGCCGCGCGAGCCCGACCAGCGCCGCGCATGCGCTGCTCCCCGCGCTGCGCCTTCAGACTCGCCAGGCGCGCACCGCGCGCTCGACGCGAGGGGGCCAGGCTCCTGAGCCAAAGAGCGGCTCCGCGCCTTCTGCCCGCGACCCACAAGTCCGCGACCTCTCCGACCGCGACTGGCCGATGGAGCCCGGCCCCGCACCTCCAAGGCCCCGCTCGTTGGCGCGCCAGGATGACAAGGATACCGCACGCGACAACGCTGCGTCTCGCCGCCGCACCAGCACGCCGCAGGTGCGCTTCGACATGGCCAAGCTCGCGCGGCTCTCGGGATTCGAGAAGATTGCCCTCTTCCGAGACTTTGTCAAGTACCGCATGACCGTCGAGGCTCTGACGGTCTACCGGCGCCTGCGCGAAAACAACATCGTGCAGCAGCTCAAGTACCAGGACCACCACGGCATCTTCCACGTGCTGCTCTCAGACCCGATCGCGTACAAGGACGACATCATCTGGACCGTCGACTACATGATCGGCATCAAAGAAACGCTGCCGAGCCAGGACATGCTCGCAAACTTCCTCAAATGCTGCCGCAAGTGGGGTGATCTGGAGCGCGCTCGATGGACGTTCGACAAGATGGTTGAACTCAAGCTTGACATCCCAACCGAGAGCTGGAACGACATGCTCGCGCTGTACGAGATGCAGAGCAGGGACACGGTGCTGCTCAACCAGGGCGTCAAGTTATGGGAGCAGATGCTGACAAACCGTGGGATTGACTCGCGGCCCGACATCAACTCGTACATCTCGGTTGTCACGATTCTCGGCCATCTCGGGCGGATCGCCGACGCAGAAGGCATTTACCGCCAGGCGGTCGAAGTCCTTCCCGAGCTCGCAACCGATGCGCTCGTCACTCAGCACCGCGCCATCCGAGGCCTGGGCCATCCCGAGGCAGAGCTGACTGAAAAGCGCTTTGCTACGAGGCTGTTCAACACAATGCTCGCCGTCTACGCCGATGCGGGCGACTTTGACGCGGCCTTCTCGCTTGCGGCCGCCTATTTCGAAAAGGGCGTCCTCGCGACCACCGACAAGTTGTCACAGGCGTCGGCTCGCGACACATACTCGCTCCTGCTCAAGGTCTGCTCAGAAGCCAGGGACCTCGACGCCGCGCGCCGCTTCTTTGATGATGCCCAGCGGCGCGGCGTGGTCCCCGATGCGGTCATGTTTGGTCGCATGATTCAGATCCACGGCGTGTGCGGTGATCTCGAAGGCGCTCGCACGCTCTTTGAAAGCGCTCTCGCTCGCCTCAATCTCGAGCCGCGCAGCAGGCGCAGGCACGACCTGCACACCGCGTTCCTGCACGCTCTGCTCGCCAGCGCACCGATCGACCGCGCAAACGCCTGGTTCGACACCACCTACAAAGACTCGGTGCCAGAAGGCAAGCATATCCTGCGCATCATCTACAAGACCGTCATCAGCGCGAACCAGGCCGCCGGCAAGACAGACATGGTCGCCAAGTACGGCGCCGAGGCCAAGCGTATTTATGGCGAGTAGCCCGTTTGTGGTCATGCAGCGAGCACGCTTTGAATACAGCGTTTGTTTGCCTTCATTTGTTCTTGAGCGTCTTTTGCTTCTCGGCATGCTCGACAACCTTTTTCTCGATGGCCATGCCCTGGTTCCACGGTCAAAGGAGTCAGCTTCATGCGCCGCCACTGCGTAATTCGCGAAACAGATATCGTCTTCACCTTGCGCTTGCGCACAGCCTCCATGTACCTCTTGGCGAGGTTCTCGCGGTCCGCCTTCTCGCCCAGATCCTCGAGCTCCTCCTCAGTCGTGGGCACCCAGAACGGGTCCTCGTCCAAGACCTCGAATCTGCGTGCGCAAGTCAGTGATGCATATTGCAGTTGAGGCAAGAGGCAGGCCGCCCTCACCCCGTGAACAGCAGCTGGGGGCTGGCCGCGCCTGATGTTCTCTTGCGCAGCTCTGCGCGCTGGGTGTCAGACAGACTTCGAACACGCAGGCAGTGATCGAAGCTCGCACACACCATCGGCAAACCCGAAACTCTCGATGACGGGTAGAACCGACATGATCTGGAAAAAGTCGGTGCCTTCCTTCATGTCCTCGGACA
The DNA here is from genome assembly GCA_027604665.1 of Polyrhizophydium stewartii. Classification (NCBI taxonomy): domain Eukaryota; kingdom Fungi; phylum Chytridiomycota; class Chytridiomycetes; order Rhizophydiales; genus Polyrhizophydium; species Polyrhizophydium stewartii. Next base: position 60,724 of record JADGIZ010000005.1, on the reverse strand, counting down.
GAATGCGGCCGCGGCGGCGATTCAGCACCGCGTAGACCTTTCCGAGCGTGTCCGTCGGCGTCTGCAGGTCGCACGAGTACATGGCGAGCATGAGGCGCGGCGACCAGCCGAGGAAGGCCTGGCGCGCGCCTTCGCGCACGGTCGTGATGATCTGGCCAGGCAGCGCCGCAACCTTGGCGGCTGACGCACACTTGCCGTGTCAGTCGTCGCGCCATCAAATCAGCAGCAAGTGCGCCGACCCACGATCGTCGTCGTCGCTCGGCGGGAAGACCTGCACATCCTCGACCACAAAGCACACGCCGCTCATGGGCTCGGCGCACAGCGGGCCAGCAGCCGTCGCCATCTGGAAGCCAGAGACGATGCTTGTCTCATAGTCACCTGCGCGCTGCTGAGCCTTGGCCGAGTCGGCGACGGGCGTCTCCTCCTCAGTCGCCTGGCGGCGGCGTTCCTTTTTGCCTACAGATGTTGCCCATCTGACGACCCAGTTTCTTGTCAGACGACGCTGTGGCAAAATGCGGCTGTACAGACGTTGTCGCGGCTCACCCGTTCATCTCATATCCAGGCGCCGTGCACGTGAGAATGTTGGCTCCAATGCCCTTGGGCCCAAACGCGACGATCCTGCCCACCAGGAGAGTTGGTGTCAGACACCGCTGAATGTAGCCGGACCACAGCGCATGTTTTGGCACTCAACTGCGAGAGCACGGCATCCCAGTCAACCTTTGCAACAACGTCCTTGTCCTCTTTGACGGCCTTGGCGATGCATGCGCGAAGCTCCTTCTCAAGCGCAGCCGCAGAAAGCGCGCGCTCGGACACATTCTTGATGGCGTCCAGAGACTGAAGGCGCGGCCCAGCGTCTGCCAAGAAAGTGCGCACTGAGGCCGGCAGCGGCAGCGCGCGGATGCGAATCGAGAATAGCTTGTTCTTGGTCGACACCTGGACAGTGCCCGTTGGCAGCGCAGGCAGTGTCTCTGCATCGGGGGCTTGAGGGGCATCGGGTGTCTGCTGCTGCTGCTGCTGCTGCTGCTGTTGCTGCTGCTGCTGCTGCTGCTGTTGCTGCTGCTGCTGCTGCTGTTGACTCGGGATCGAGGGGAATGGCGACAGCGTCTCGCGGAATGGAACGATGGGCGGCGACGCCTGGATGTTGATCCGCGCAAACCTCTCGCGTAGGTCCTTGAGGCAGCGCTCGAGATGCAGCTCGCCGGCGCACACAATCACGTTTTCGCCAGTGCTCTCGAGGTGCACCTCGACGCATGGGTCGGCACGATTGAGCAACCGCAGGCCCTCGAGCAGCTGGTTCAGCTGAGCTGCGGGGTTGTCAGTACACCGCTGCATGCCGCTGCGGCGAAAGCAAGGGTCACGCACTGGGATCGGCGGGCTCGAGTGCCACGCGCACAATCGGCGCCGCATCAAGCTTGAGCCCGGCAAGGCTCGGGCACGCCTCTGACGTGGTGACGGTCGCGGTCTTGAGCACCTGCGACTGGAGTCCCATTATACCAAACACGCTGCCCGCAGGCACCTTCTCGAGGTCATGCAGGTCGCGGCCCATCATCAGGAACAGGCGTTCGACGGTCGCCTCGGACACGTGCTGGCTGCGGTCAGGTGCCGTTGGATCGTACTTGGGATCAAGCACCTGAATTTTCTGGCCCACAGAGATCGTGCCAGAGTAGATGCGGGCAAAGCCAATGAGGACCTCGTCGTTGTCGGCATCGGCCGCCACAACAGGCGCCGATCGCGGCTGCTTGGCGGGAGCTTCCGCGTCACCGACTCCTGCAATGCTCTTCTCGCGGTCCAGCGCCTTGCTGCGCGCCATGATCTCCTCGCGCCGGCGGCGCATCTCGTCTGGCGTGTATGAGGTCGCCTTTTGCTGTTTGGGCAGCAGGTCGCGCGGGACGCCGTACATCTTGCTGATGTAGGCAACAACGGGGGCTTCGGCCGAGGCGTCGCACGCATACACCGCGGCGTCAAGCGCGGCGCGCTCGGGCGTCTCGGACTCTGCCGCACTCGCAGCCAGAGCACCAACGCTGCCCACGCGCTTCTCAGCGAGCTCGGGATGCAGGATCTGCGGCAGGCGCTTTGCCTGCGCAACAACGGGCGACGGCACGTGCTGCACGACGGCCATGAGTACCGAGCGCGAAAGCGGCAGCCACTGCGACATGAGTGTCTGCGTGAGCGAGCGCAGGTCCTTTGTCTTGAGATCGCGCGGCAGCACTTTGATCCCGAGCGCCTTGACAATCTTCTCGACCTTGTCGCGGTCGGGCTCGATCAGTGCGGCCTGGTAGACGGCCCAGATGTTTTCGAGGACAAACTGGACAAACAGTGGTTTGAGCGCACGGCCCTTGAGGCCCTGGCGACCAACAACCTTCTTGGCCTTGGCGTCGAGATAAAAGTTGCCCCAAAGCACCTTGCTGAGCTGCGACTCCTTGACGCCGAGCTTGGCTGCGTACAGCTGGGCAAACTGGCTTGTGCTGAGATTGGAGCAACAAAGGTGAGTTTCGACTGCAGTCCAACCCGCGAAAGCTCTCCTATACGCTCGGTCTCACCGAAATGCCCAGCCATCGATGGCGCTGGCAAAGATCACGTTTCCGCGCGAGGGGTCAAAGTACAGGTCAGAGTCGTCCATCGGCTCATCGGCGTCGACCTTATCGCCGCCAGCCTTGGCATCGGCAGCCTCGGCGCCGACAGCGCCAACATCGACAGCCATCGACTCGCGCGAAGCAAGCTCGGCCTCGTAGCGCTTTGTGGCGTCCTCCATCAGCTCTTCCGAATAGAAACCACCGAGGATTGCGTTGACCTGCTCGAGGACCTTGTTAAGCTGCATGTATGCCTCTATCGGAGTCATCTTGAGCTCCGTGATCAGGCGATCAATTTTGTTGAGCACCAGGATCGGCTTGACCTTCTCTGTCCAAGCCTGCCGCAGGACCGTGTGGGTCTGGGCGGCGGTTTGACGGTCAGCATCTCTGCACAAACGGTTACACCGGCATCTTCAGCTGCTCGAACCTGCGTGCACACGCCCTCGACCACGTCGACCAGAACCAGGCCGCCGTCGCACAGCCGCGACGCCGTCGATACCTCGGACGAGAAGTCGACGTGGCCAGGCGAATCGATCAAGTTGATCAGGTACTCGTTGGTGCGCGTGACGACCTCTGCTGGCTTGCATCAGCGCCGGATCGCCGTATGCGCGAGCGCACATGCGCAGGCGGCTCACCGTCGCTGCCTGGAGCGCGCACGTGCTGCACGACGTTGAAGAAGAGCGAGATCCCGCTGGACTTCATGGTGATGCCGCGCTCCTGCTCGTCAGGCCGCGAGTCGAGGTATCGCACTTTGCCAGAGAGCTTGGAGCTGATGATGCCGTTGGACGACAGCAGGCCGTCGGACAGCGTCGTTTTGCCTGCTCGTGGGGTACGTGCACACAAGGAGCGATTTGGTCGCATGGACACCAGGAGTGAGTTGCATGGCATTGCGCGGGCGGGCAGGCGGCAGGCCGGTCGGCGTGAGTCGACGGTGTCACCGGGCGTGGTGGAGACGCTGCCAGAGCAGCGGCGCGGCCTCAGCGACGCGGAGCGCCGGCGGCCAGGGCCTCGCGAGGGCAGAGGAGCGTGCGGGCAGCGACTGACCATGGTCGACGTGCGCCAGGATACAGATGTTGCGCACGCACTCGGGCCGCGCCTGCAGCGCGGCGACTCGGGTCTGAATGTCGCTCATGTCGAGGCTTTCTTGGCGGTCTTGGCGCGAATCGGGAAACATCAGAGAAGGCGCGGCGGGCTTCCAAAACCCCATGCGGCGGCCGCCGGCGCCGCCAGTCATTGAGACAGAGGCAGCGTGCGCGAGTGTTTATGGGAAAGTTATCATGCCTTGCCGGTGTACCGATGCTCCCTCTCCCATGCCGCAACAAAATCCTTGAAGATATGCCGCCCGCCGCCCCCGCCCGCAGATCGGCCGCCGCCATCGAGCGCTGCCAATACTGCGCCGCGGCCGTAGTCGTCGCACAGGTCCAGCAGCGCGAAAACGCCGAGGCGGAGGGCGTCCTTGACCGCGGGTGAGAACGGCCGGGCGGACACCTGGATGTGCACGACCCGCGAGAGCACAAACGGCGCGTGTTTGGAGAATGGCTTGATGGTTTTGGCGTACTGCGACGCAAGCCGGTCGTTCTGGCCATCTGCGTCACCGGCGCTGCCGCCGACGCCATCTGCATGCGCCGAGCCGTGGCTTCCCTCGTTGTCAATTGCCGGCTTTTGTGTCATCGCAGAGAGAGCGCGCGAGAGCGACTTGGCGCACGACACCGGAAGCGGCGTCGCACCGTCGAACACCGCAAACGGCTCGTCGACAAACACGGCGCCGGTGCCGTGAAGCTGTGCTGAATGCTGGGCATGCGGCTTGTCAGTCGAGCCGGTCTGCTGCGTCGCGGCTTGCGCCGACTGCTGGGCAAGCCGCTGACCGGCCTGCTGCAGCTGCCGCCTGTGCGCGCTGGTGATCTGCAGGCGAGGCTGGTCGCGAAGCGATCCCAGGAGGGCAACGACCGGTGCGATGAAGACGGGGATCAGGCGGATGACGGCGTCTCGGCGCGTGCGGAGCAGGGAGACAAGCACTTGGCACATGAGATCGAACAAGGCAGCCTGGTCGGCGGCACGGCCACGGTTTGCTTTGGGGTGAGAATCGGCGTCGATGCGTTGCTCCAAGACGCTGTCCGGCCCGGTCATCTGCGCTTCCCGAAGAGGTTCGCGCTGTCGTTCAGCACGGGCTGCATGGGCGTTGGTGCCGGCCGACTGGATCACGGCAATGAGCAAGGAAACGTCCCCCGAGCTCATATCGATCTGGCGGTCGGCGGCAATCGCGAGTGCGAGATCCAGGATCGCTGCAATCGTGCCAAAGCGCCGTGTGCGCTCTGCGAGCGCAGCGCAGTGCGTCAGCACCGCCGGCACGGCCGACCGGATGGGCTTGCGAGTGCCGTTGGCGTTGGGTGTGGCGAGAAGCACGCCAAGTGCCTGGATCAAGCCGACGACGCCTTCGGGCTCATTGGCCGAGGCGAACATGGTGTGCTCGGTGATAGAGGCGAGCTTCTTGACGTGATAGTCCACCACAGTCAGATAGTGCTCGTATGGACTGCGCTGGGCATGATGGGCGAATGCTGTGCGCAGCATGGCATGTTTCGGCATCATTCGCCACATGCGCTGAATCCAGTCGGCAAAGTTCATCGCCAGAACACTCGAGTCGATGTCCTCGACCCACTCGAGGAGCGCCGCAATCTGCGTCGCAAGGAGAACCGACTCGGACGCCGCGTGTTGCCGCTCCACGGACGCGCCAATGTGAGCAAGAAGCTCGTGTAGCCTTGGATCGCTGGAGAGCTTGAAGAACGACGACAGCTCGCGCAGCGCTGGGCCAACCACGGCGGCCGCGGCCCCAGACTCGTCGACCGCGATTCGATGAATGCGCTTGACGACAGCGCCAAAGGCCGGCGCATCGCGGAGCACGGCCAAGTCGGTTGGAGCCTTGGATGCACGCAGATGTTCGTTGACGCCGGCAACCGCACGAACACGCACCAAATCGAATACGGCGTCCGAGTCAAGCGTCTGCCAAGCCTGCTCCAAGAACGCTGTCGGCTGAAGCTGGCCGCCCTTGACCAGCGACTTGTCCCCAAATTTGCGCAAAACCGTGGAGATGACCAGCTCTGCAATGCCCGCGGTCTCTTGCACGATGGCGTCGTGCAGTGCGTTCGAGTGCGCCGCGGCATCGCTCTGCTTGGCCGGAACACGCAAATACGCACGCAGGATCTGCGGGTCAAAGAGCGGCAGCATGCGATCCTGCCGGCTGGACATGAATCGCAAGCCAAGGCGCCGGCACGAAAGGATGCTTGGCAGCCACAGCGCAGGGGCAGCAGTCGCTGTGTTGCTGCGCATGAGCACCAGCTCGGTCACAAAGATCGCGTGCATGATCATGTCGCGTTCGTGCTGCGAAAAGTACGCGATCGGGAACACAAGCAGGACTTGGATCAGGTTCACCGCTGCCGAAAGCGCCTCGCTGTCCACGACCTGAGCCCATGTGCCTTCCTCGGCGCTTGGCGCAGCCTCGGCAGTCGGCTCCAGCTTGGACTTCGACTTGCCACCCTTGGTCGATGTTTTTAGACGAGTCGTATGCGTTTCGGACGCTTCGTCTGCATCGCTGGCGGCGAGGGCAGCAGCTGCGAGCTGGATCGTGGCCTCGGTCTGCGTGGCAAGGTCCGCGGGTGAGAAGGCGTCACCGATATCTCCCAGAACCTTGAGCATCCGTTTTGCGGGCTTGCTCTTGCCAAATGCTTCCTTGAGATTGGAGCGTATCCGCGCGAGGACGGCGCCGACGAGCAGGTTGCGGATTGGCGCAATCTCAAAGAACGGAGCGTGCTGGAGCAGCTGCGCACTGAACAAACTGCAGGATGTCGGGGTCTCGGCACGCCACAGGTCGGCGAGCGGCGTGTGCTCAAGGGACAGTACGAGCGTGACGACAATCTGCGCAAGGTGGTCCTGATCCACAACATGGCTGACGGCAAACATGTTGCTCAGCAGAGTCTGCCACGCAACGACCAGATGAGTTTCGTGAGCTAGCGGCATGCTGTCGAGGCTGAGCGTCTCGAGCAACTGGTGCAGTGAAGCCCTGCAGTCCAGCTCGGCGGAAGGGTCGGGCGACACTCCGACTTGGCGCGTGACGTGAGTGCAGACGATGCGTGTCTGTAGCGGCGGGGTTCGGTTGCGAGTGCAAGCGTCAGTCACGGCAATCGCTCGTTTGTGACAGAAAGACAATATTTCCTCACCATCCAAGCATGGGCTGCAGGACACTGGTCGGCGACTCTGCAAAAGCGCTTGAGCAGGCGCTCAATCCACTTTGAGTTGACATGCGCGGCCCAGAACTCGTGCGAAACAGACACCAGTGTTGCGTGCAGCTGCAGCGCAGGACAGAATCGACGATCAAGCACCTGATCAAGCACATCCGTGTCGCAGTCCTTGACCAGGTTGATGCACGGCTTAACAAAGTCAGAGTGCAGACCTGCCGCAATCTGCTTGAGCGTCTCATTTTGAGGATGTGCTGGAAGCACACGTGCGATGGCCGCGCACAACAGCTTGACTACTATCCGTGCATCAGACAGCGACGGGCGGGCCTTTTGTCCGCTTGCTGTTTTGCGCTTCTTGGAGGGCTGGTCGTTGGCATTGGCTGGTGTGAGGGTGGCGCCATACGATTCCAGCAGCTCGGCGCGCAAGAGGTCGACGATGGAGACCGACTGTGCGGGAAGCATGGTCGCGAGCGCGTCGCCAAACGCCGAAACCCAGCGGTCGTCAAAGACCGATAGATGCAAAGCCTGGGAACGCCACGGCTCCTCGCGGATCTTGGACAGCATACTGCGCAGCAACCCGTCCAGCTCGCGCGACTTGACAAACATTCCAAGGAGCTCGAGGAGAAGCGGCATTGCTGCCTCACGCGCCGACTCGCCCAGGACAAGCGGCCACAACACATCAATGCGGTCGGCAACAATCGCAAAGTCGAGCTTGATCAAGCACGACATGGCCGAAAATATATGCGTCTGGCGCGTGTCGGCGCGTCCGAGCGAGCAAGCGATCTTGCACAGCCTTTCAAAGATGCCAACCAGCATTGCACGCTGGGCCTTGGATCGGTCATCGCCGGCGGGCCGAAACACGTCATGATGAAGCAGCTGGTGCAGGAGTCTACTCAGAACCTGCAGATCCGAAGGCGACACGATTGTTTTGAGCTCGGAGGGCAAGGCCAAGCTCTGCATCTCAACAAAGAAGCAGAAAACGGATAGTGCGAGCTGCTTTGGATTGCCGCGCGAGCGCATTGCCGCAAAGAAGCACTGATGGAGTATGGGCAGCATCTCGACAATGGCGCGGCGGCCATCCGCTTCAGCAGCTCCCTTGACGAGCACGTCGATCAGATCGTATGAGTATGACACGGCTTTCTGGTTTTCCTGCAGCTTCTTGTCTTCCTTGCCGCTGGTCGCATCGGGCATCGGTTTGTCGGTCGCCTTGGTGGAGACCGATGTGGGTGTCTCGGCAGTCGGGCCGCCGTTGGCACGCTCTAAAGAGGTCTGGACATTCGTGCCCATGCGACGGTTACCGAGGTCAAGCACAAGTGTGCTGAGCTCTGCGATGTTGTCGGCCTGGAACATGACGTGCTCGATCTGGGAAACGCACCATGCGTCAAACTGTACCGATCTCGATTCGTCCAGTCCCGCAATCAACAGTCTGGTCTCAGACATGTGCTGCAGCATTTTTTGAGCAGTGAACGAGAACATCTGCGGCGAAATTGAGCATCGGACTGATCAGCATCGATCCAGCGGGAGCCGGACATAAGGCGACCCAAATCAAACCTTTTTCGGGTTGGGCGAGATGGCCTGCTCGCGCTGTGTGCGGGTCAGGATGGCCATGCACAGGCGCCAATATGCGTCCGAGAAATGCTCGTTTCTTGCCATCCGCGCATGCAACTCCTCGAGCACGTTGAGTGCGAGGGGGCCGAGCTGGTCGGCCGTGATGCGGGCGACGTTGGAGAGCGTCGTGGTTGCGAGGACAAAGACCGTCCGTGCCTCGTCGAGAAGTTCGTGCGAGTCTGAGTCGCCTGAGAGGAGCTCGTCTGATGCGCGGATGAGGCTCGCGAACAGCGGCGTCAGAGGAACCTTGAGCTGGATGCCCTCCACCGCCGGCAAGTCGGATCCGTCGACGTCGGGGACACGGCTGCTGTCGGCATGTGCGTCGCGAGCCTTGGACGGCACGAGCGAGCCAAGCATGCGGGCCAAGAACCGCCATGCGCCGAGAGAAAGGTACGCCGGGCTCCCGCAGGCTGGCTCCTGCTGCTGCGGCTGCTTGTCGTGACGGACCTTCTGCGTGCCCTTGGAGTGGCCCGCCTGCTGCTGCTGCTGCTGCTGCTGAGCGGGCAGCGACCTGACAAGAGTCTGCATGATCCAGTCGAGGAGCACCTCGGTCTTGCCCGGGAGGTGGAGCGCGCGCGACGTGAGTAGCGTCGACGCCAGGCGCAGGCGCTCGTCGAGCGGCACCGAGGCCGCGCGCAGCGTGCGGGTCATGGCCTGCACCGAGTCGGTCGACGTCGCGGCGCCGGCCATATTCGGGACTTTGGGTGAAAGTCATGATCTCGCACTGGGACCGGCTGCCGCTCGAACTGCGGGACATGGTGCTCGAGGCGGCCGGCGCCTTGACACTGCTTGCCGCAGGGCGTGCCGTCGACATAGCTCGCCTGCCGCGGAGCGTGCGCGTGCGCATGTGGGTCGACGTCGTCGAGACAGAGTTCCAGGGAGACCTGGCTCTCCTGGCACCGGCGAGCGGCGGAGCCTCGCTTGCTCCCCCGGTCGAGGCGTTCATGGCCGTGCGCTCGCGGGCGATGCTCGAGAGGCTGCAGGCCTTGCCTGCTTGCAACGGCGAGTTTGTGCTGTTTTCGGCTGCTCGCAACGGCTGGCTGGATCTGCTGGAGGGATGCAACCCCCGTGTCAGGATGCAGATCTTGGCCAAGTCGGGCGCTCTGGACCTCGTCCGGCGGGAGGCATGTGCTTGCGCCAATGCGGCCGACGATGCAAGCGAGTGCTGCCCGCGGTGCGGCTGCATCCGCCTGTGCGCGGCGCACGCCGAGATGGCCGCCAGGTATGGGCATCTCGAGCTGCTGCAGCTGCTGCATGCTACAATGGACCCCTCAACACGATGGACAACCTCTGTTCTGGACAATGCTGCCGCCAGCGGGCACCTGGACGTGGTGCAGTGGCTCCACTTACATCGCAGTGACGGCTGCTCCACAGACGCAATGGACCTTGCTGCGTGGGCGGGGCGGCTCGATATTGTGCGTTTCCTGCACACTCACCGATCGGAGGGATGCACGACCGAGGCCATGAACCTGTCGGCAAAGCAGGGCAACCTGCGCATGGTCATGTGGCTGCACGCACATCGCACCGAGGGATGCACGAACGAAGCGTTCGATCTTGCCGCCCGCAGCGGCCACGAGCGCGTTGTCAAGTGGCTGTTGGATCACCGGGCCGAGCGACCCAGCGATGCAGCTCTCATTGGCGCGGCCGAGCGCGGCCACGCAGGCGTTGTTGCGTGCCTGCTCGGGGCCAACTCTGCCGGGAGAGATGGTTCACGACTGTTCTCATCTCGCTGCCTCCGTGCTGCGCTCGCCAAGGCGCGATCAGGCGGCCGCACGGCCATTTGCGACTTGATCGGGCTTTCCCTCGTTGGCGATGCAGCCCGCTGAGTCGGCGGTTCGCCGGGCAGCGGGCAAGCGCGCGGCCCGCGGCGACGACAGCGCTGCGGGCGGCGGTCTCGAGCAACTCGGCACCGGCTCAGCCGGCGAGACGGCCCTGGCCAAGCGTCTGCGTGCGGCTGACGGCGAGTCTCTGGTCGCCGAGGCCGTTGTCGACCTCTCTTCGCAGCTCGGCAGGCCGCAGCCCGTGCCGTGCTTCGCCTGCGTCCGCGGCCACCTCGCGCAGGCGACCCGCACGTCGCTCGCATGCACCATGTGCGCGGCCCGCATTGACGCCGTCTCGGAGCCGCTCACACTCGCCCACGCCGAGGCTGCCTTTGGCAGTGCAGCCGCCGAGCACAGGTTCGAGCGGGTCGAGCAGGACTCGGCGTTGAAGCAGACGCTGACGACTGCCACGCAGTGCTGTGTGCGCCTCGCCCGCTTTGGGGGTCAGGGCAATGGCGCTGCCCTCGCTGCTCGCGCCGCTGGTTGTCGCCGAGTGTCTCACCTGCGGCCATGTGGCGATCCTGGCGTAATGGCGCCGGGTTGCACGATCTCGCTGTATTCCGCCCGAGCCATACTCAATAGATCCCCCTCCACACCGATCCTTACATTGCCTCTGCTGCCGCCCACCGCGCGGCGCACGGAAATTACCGGCGGCTCGTCGGCTTACTGGAGCTGCCCGTTTTTGGTGGCGGCGGCTTATATGCAGTGCGACGCTTGAGCATATCCTCCTTGCCGTTTTGGGCACCGCGAGAGTTGCTGATACGGCTTGCCTGCTGTGCGTGCTTCTCCTTGCACAGCGGCATGTGGCGCGCGCCAGAGTCTTCGTTGAACCGGCGGTTGCATGTCGGGCAGGTCACATAGTCTGGGTTGGGATCGACCGCAGGCGCTGCGGCGCGGCTGCTGCCTGGCGCTCCTGCCGGCTCGCGCGCTGCACGCACCATCTGGACAAACGCCTCGTGCTTGGCGCGCCAGTTGGACTTTTTGGGCGGCTTCGGTGGGCAAGACGGTCAGAAGCCGCACCATCCAGATTGCTAAACAAAGTGCATGCGATATTCACCTTGTCGGTCGAGGTGCCTGCGCGACCGCCGGCTCTCCCGCCCTTGGATGCGTACTTTTCCAAGTCGGTGCCCTTGATGCGCGCGGACGACATGTCAAACACCTTGCGTGCTTTGTGCGCCTTGCTACAGGCGACGAGGTGGCGCTCCTTTACGGGATAAGGGACCGTCGTGTATCCTGTCAGACGCGGCCTCACAGGAACCCAAGACGGCTGATGCACGCACCATGCGCTCAGCCAGGAACTTGCGCCCGCATATGTGGCAAGGCGTCATCTCGCGCGGCTCGGTGTCGTACTCGTCAAGCATATCATCTTGAACTGTGTCTGGCTCCATGTCGCCGTCACCGTCGAGCCCGGCTCCGTCGTGGCGCGATGCCGCGTGCGAGCGATCGTACTGATTCAGGCCATCGTCAAGCGACTCCTCGTAGCCTTCCTGACCGGAATAAGGGCTGCGATAAATATTGTTGCTTGGCTGCGCGTGTCGAGCCGCCTGGAGTTGCATCTGCTTCTGATCGACTGCTGCTGCTGCTGCTGCGTTGCGAGACCTTGGATTCTCCGAGCCATAGTCGCTGCCCGAGCGCGTCTGAAGCGCAGGCGCCATGGTGGCTACAGGGACGGCAGGCGGTGCCGATGCAGATGGGGGCCTGCTCCCTCCGCTGGCGGCAGGGAACGCGTGAAGCGTGGGCTCCGCCGATATGAGCGATAGCGACGAGGTTGCTGGGAGCTCGCGCAGATTGCGCTTTGGCACAACGCGCATGCTGGGCGGCCGAGATGATGCCGTCGCGGAGCCAGCCGATGCAACCATGGGCGAAGCAACGGCCGAGCCCGTGCCGCCATATGCAGAAGACGGTGTCACGCCCGAGTTATAGACAACATGCAGGGACTCGGCCGCGACGGGCACAAACGCAGATCCGGCCGAGCGGCCGAGGGCGGCTGGCGAGCGCTGTGTTGAAGGCATGCCCGCTCCGATGCTCCCGCCATAGGCCAGATCGGCCGCGGGCGTATGCGCTGCAGACGGCGCGTGCGAGCGCAGACCAACCTGCGGCCGCTGCTGGGCTAGCTGCGCAGGCGGCCGAGGGAATGCGTCGACCTCGGCCGCAAAGTTGTCGCCGATGGGGTCCATCATTCCCTGCGTGGAGCCGCGAAGAACCGGAGCGCTGGCAGGCGGCTGGCCCTTGCCGCCACCTGGTGACAGGCGATGGTACTCGGCATCGTTGAACAGGTCTGTTGCAGATGGTTTGGACGACTGGGCACCTTTGCAGGTGCGCAGATGCGCGGCGAGCTTGTTTTGCGGGATCTTGCGCATGCCTGGTTGGACGCGCAGCAGCGACGACGCCACATCGAAGCGAGCTCTTGTCAGACTCGTTGCGAGGGTGCGGGAGACAAGTACCGAGACTTACAGCTGGTGCAGGGATAGAGCGGGACGCCGCCGGCCGAGAGCGTGGCCATGGAGCGCGTGAGCTGGCTGATGCCAAGGCTTCTTTTGATGCAGCTGTTGGCGGGCGATTCGCGTCAGCAGTTGAGCAAGAGCCGCCATGGCGCAGCGACCATCGGGGTGGAGCAGCCTGCGGGCACGGCTGCCGCCTCGGACGCCCTCAAGAAGGCGAGCCTCGGCTCTTCCATGCAGGCATGCTTCCGCACGCCCGATGGCATCCGCCGTGCCGGGCGGCCAGGCGAGTGAGGGCAGCCATCAACGCTCAAGATGTCTCATGTCTGGGCGGCGAGAGTGAGCGGCAGCCGAGGCGGGCACGGACCTGCGCTGATGCGCGGGCAGCGACGCTTTGGCAAAGGCGCCGCCGCACACGTGGCACATGCGCGCTGCACCGGCAGACCCAGGGTTGCTCGGCACGCTGGGCGAGATCATGGGTCCAGAGCAGAGCGCGTCGTTGGTCTGACGTGGAGAAAGACACATTTTAATGGTTTGGTCTGTGAGTAGCACTCAAGAACGCGCGGCCAAGAGCGCGCGGCGCTCCGAGTCGCCCGACTGGGGTGAGTCCACTGCATCCCTCTTTGCAAAACAGCAGCAGAGACCGCCCAGCCACGCGCGGAGCCGCTGGAGCTGGTTGACTTTCTTGCGATCGTTCTTGACGAGGCGGTCGGCGCGCAGCCGTGCCTTGTCGTCGACGACAATGAATGCTGCGGCGAGCACCGCGCACACAGTCGAGAGGCCACAGGACGCCGTGATCATGAAGGAAATGATCTGCTGGTACCGTGCTGCGTTCTCGACGCTCGATCCTCCGAGGATCTGGCCGGTCATCATCCTGAGAGCGCCAGTCAGTGTTTGAGTTTGTCTGGCACGCCTCGGCGTTGCGCAACGCACCCTGGGATCGAGATGAGGCCGATGATGCTCATCGAGTTGATTGCAGGCAGCATCGCAATCTTGATCGCCTCAATGCAAACGGGGCGGGCTGGAGACACATTGGTACGGTCAGCTATCACGGAGCTCGCAAGAATGTTTGCAATTGCGACGTCCAACCCACCTGCCTCCCATCGGCTCGCGCCAAATGCAAGGTACATCTCGATGCTGTCCTTCTGGACAACGAGCTGGGTCATGACGCTGCTTAGTCCCACGGCGATGCTGGACATGGAGTTGCCCAGCGTCATGCCGAGCGTCGGGATGAACTCGCGCGGAGAGTACCACGGCTCGGCGCGGATGGCATAGGCATTGCCCAGAAAGGCGACGAGCATGGTCGATCCCAGGATCGAGACGAAGACAGTGACAAACATGAGGTTGTGGCGGTACGGCGTGCGCGCCCAGACGACCTCGCAGACGGCAATGATTGCGAGCGCGAGCGCCATGGCCAGGACGAGCAACGGGCTGTCCATCTCGAACACGGGCTTGAGGACGTAGCCGAGGATCGACAGCTGCACAACGCACCTGGAGGTCGGGAGTCAGCGTTGTCTCGCGAGGGGCGGCGCCGCGGGCAGCGCACCGCACGGCGGCGACGGCAATGCTCGTCTCGAGGCCGAGGCCAAAGTACAGCGACAGCGCGCCTGCGCGACAGTCAGCAGGCCGGCTGGGGTCGGTGTGCTGCGGCGTCACGGGCGTTGCGGCCCAGCTGTCGTTGCCGGCAGGGCTCGGCTCACCGTTCACCAGAAGCAGCAGTGAGGCGATGCCGACATTCTCCCAGCCCTGCGCGGCAGCACGGCGTCAGCCCGCTTGCCGGCACGGCGCCCTTGCGGTCCGGGCCGCACGCACCAGGTCGCGGGCTCCCGTGTGCTGGCCTGGTGTCGTGCAGGGTGTGGTGCCGTTCATAGTTGCGCAAAGTTCGCCCCATCTCCGTTTCCTCGTCCACATCGCAGCGGCTCATATATCTTCATTCAGCACCGAAACGAGTCGCGGCTAGTCTTCGTCAAAATACCGGTCCTGTTCGTCGGCGCCAATCATGTCCAGGTCGTCGAGGCCCTCATCGTCGTCAATCTCCGAATACCTGAACGTGGACTGACACAAGTGAGGCAACGGTAAGCAACGGCGAAAGCAGATTCGTGAAAGTGCTGATAGGCTCACATCCAGACCATCGACGAATCGCTCGCGCATGATGCGCCGCAGCTCATTTTCAAGCTCGGCTCGTTCCTCGAGTGTCCGCTCGAGCTCCAGCTCGTACTCCCGCTCTTCCTCGAGCTCGTCGGCACCATCGCCGAACTCGTCCGCGTCGTACTCTGGCTCCACAAAGGGCCTCGCGGGGCGATCGGCTGCAGGTTCAGGAGTAGCGGCTGCAACGACTGCAGCGCTTTCGCCCGTGCCTGGATCCGCGTCTTCAGACTCGGAATCGGTGTCATACTCAACAATCTGTTCCTCTTCGCCTTGGTCTGCGTCGCCATCGCCGGATCCCGCCGGTCGCTCCAGATGGCTGCTCTCTTCTGTGTCGCGGCCAAGCCGTCTGCGGTGCTCTGCATCGTCAATGTCGTGATATATCCGCTCGACAAGGCCCATGGATGCGGGAAACGGCTGCGAGCGCTCCCGCTCGCTCACGAACCGACCCACGAACTGCTCGTAGAGCTCCGGCTCGCGGTCGCGCATGGCCTCGAGCGAGAAGTACTCTCTGTCAAGGCCGACCTGCATGTACCGCAGCCGCCTGTTGCGCACGGCCTTGGTTGCAGAGGCGCCCGGCCCGCGGGACTGCTGCGACGCCTGGCCGCCCTGGCGCCTCAGCTGCTTGTGCAGTCGGGCGAGGTGGAAGCGCACCTCGTAGTCATCGTGCTGCAGAGGCTCAAAGGCCCGCAGCTGCGCCTCGCCCAGCCTGTGGCCCCACTTCTCTGCGAGTCGCATGCACACAGCTTGCGTCAGCGCCCGCACAGGCGGCAGGCTGATGGGCCTTTGCCTCGACGCTGGTGCATGCGCACCCACCGAGGAACAGGGCCTGGTCTCGGCCGAGCGTGGCCCGCAGCTGGCGCTCGACGTCGCTGCGGCTGGGCGGTGTTTGGCCAACGTGCAGGGGCCGCAACTCAAAGTCACTCAGGCTCATCAGAAACGGAACCACGGCCTCTGCGAGGGCCGGGTCCGGCTCGGCTGCCAAGTCGCGATCGTTGGCTGAGACTCCCATCGCTGTCGGCGGTTCACCTCGAGTCGGCAAAGTCGCAAGCTCATCATGTCGGGGGACCACCCTGCATCGGGCGCCGCGGCAACGCGCAGCGACACGGCGTTCAAGGAGTCCGACGACCTGGGCCTGTCCTCGCGGCGCACGGATCCGCTGCGCATGCAGCTTGCCCAGATGCCCGACCTGCGCCGTGCGTGCCCTGGCGCCTGGTGTTGTTGGCAACAGAGGCGGCTGACGCACCAGATGCCGTCTTGCTCGTGCGTGACCGCCCCGCCGGCCGTCCGCCGCACCTGCGCGGGGTGGGGGTTGCTGCTCTCTGTGCGTGACATGGTGTATGTTGTTGGACTCAAACCAGCGTCCACCAAGCGCCTGGGCTCGCAGGCGAGCGTGTCGGCCAAGGTGGCATCGTGTTTGTGTTGTCGCGCCTCCGCGGGGCGACTGACTCCGACCGCGATGGTGCCCGCTGCAGGTTTCGTTCGCAAGCATTGACCGGCTTGCACAGCCAGAGCAGGCACAGAAGCAGCCAGGGACAACGGACCGCCCGACCGACGCGCCGAACCCAAAAGAGCCCACACCAGAGGCCGCCGCACCGGCTGCACAACCTGCAATCGCGAGCAGGTCCCCGTCGCACCATCATCTAGCCGCGGACACGAACCCCCTCCCAAGCCACCACGCGCCGTCCGCGCCACCAAGCATAGGCGTCAACCAGCCTGCAGGATGGTGAGCTCAGCCGTGAAACTTATTTTGGTTTGATCCAATCCTGGGTCTGACAGAGATGCATTTTCAGGATTCACTCGTTGCCCTCTTCGCTTCATGCCGCGCCTTCCTTTGACCTCGACCGGCTCACAACAGACGACGCGTGCGTACTCGCTTGACGAAAATATGCTGATGTGCGACCGTTTTTCTAACGAGACAGCGCAGACGGGAGCACCGCGACCGTCTTGAGATCATGATTGCCGAAAACGACCATCTCGTTGAGCAGAATCGCCAGAGCGCTCGCGAGATCGACTCCTTACGCGACCAAGTCGAGCGGTATGGCCGCACGCGTGAGTGATTTACGCTTTCCATCGATCATGGAAGCGCATGCGCTCACACCCCCGGCCTAGTCGGCGTGCAGGTTGCGGAGCTCGAGGCTGCCAAGGACCGCGTCCGATCGCTGGAGCACGAGATTTCCGTCCTGAACGACGCAAAGGACGCTCTCGAGCGCGAGGTCAAGATCGGAAACAACGACGCCGCGCACTCGCGGGCCGACGTCGAAGCGCTGCAAAACCAGATCAGGCACCGAAACCGCGAGTTGGATGCATGCCACGCAAAGATTGCCGAGCTCAAAAAGTGAGCTGGCGTCGACAGCGTGATTTGAAGTACGCCTCGCACTCTAATCTGCAATGGGTCGTCTTCTTTTGAAGGGCTCTCTCGGAGATCACAGAACGCTATCAACTCCACATCAAGGAGGCCGCAGCCAATGCCGAGCGCGAGAAGGAGCTTATTGACGAGTTGCGAGCCAAGTCGGCCAGCCTGGATGGCGAGTGCCGTCTTCACAGGACATGCGACGCAACTGATGCATGCTAACACATTATGGTTCTAGAGTCGCGCGTTTGTGCGACACAAAGTGCCAAGGAGGTGGCGGACCTGCGCCAGCAAAACGAGACCCTGCTGCAGGTCAATCGTGAGCTCGAGAAGCGCATTGCTGCTCTGGAGCGAAAGGAAATCGCGTCTATGGAAGAATCGCAGCGATGCGCACATGAGCTTGACGAGGCACGCTTTGAGAGAGACAAGGCCATCGAGCGGGAGACACGGGCACGCGACGAAGTCGCACATCTCGCGGCCAAGCTTGCCGAAATGCCTGCAAAATATGCCGAGAAGAACGAGGCAGCCATCGAGACGTAAGCTGCTACAAGTTGCGCCTTGGTCGGCTCACGAGCGGCTGACAGTCTCGTTTACAGCCTGCGCAGTCAGTTCAACCAAGATCGGCGAAAGTTTGCCGATGAAACCTCCAAACTCGAGGTTCTCTGTGCGACCTTGCAGGTGAGCAAGCTCGCCAACTCGCCCAAGCAGCTTCTATCGCGTGATTGCTGATCATGCCGAGCACAGAACCAAGCCGAGCGGGCGATCCGAGAAAAGAGGTGAGCGGCCAACTACTGCTGTCTAGCGCGCGAATTGTACGAGATTCTGACTTTTTTGCCTTCCAGAGCTGCCGAGAGTGAGCTCGAAAAGCTCACGAGGCACATCCCGGCCGAGACCGACCGCTTGACGATGATGATTGAGGAGCTGCACTCGAAGCTCCGCGCATCCGAGCGCGAGCGGGCAGATGCCATGCACAAAGTAGAGAGGTGCGCACATGGCTTACTCGGCCGACAGAGCAAATACTCTTTGCTTCGTCAGCTGACGTGATGCAATCCCGCTTTCGTGGCATAGCGTCCACCAGAAGCTCGCGCGGGAGCAAAACGCATTTGAGACCGAGCGTGCGCAGTCGGGCACACGAGTGGAAGAGGCGTATCGCCGCCTGCGCAAAGTTGAGCGAGAGCTCGAGGAGACCAAGGTGCGTGCTACTTTCTGTTTTCTCGATATCCAAATCGCTCGGCGCTGACCTTTGCTGCGGCGGATTGCAGCAAGAGCGCATCTCAATGCACACGCGGATCTCGGCGCTTGAGCACGAGCGCAAGACGCTTCTTGAGCAGCGCACCAAGAAGCAGCTACAGCATGAAGCCGAGGTCGCGAGTCTGACTGAGCGCAGCCAGAGCCAGGTCAGCGAGCTGGAATCTAAGCTGGAGCACGTCACCGAGGCGCATTCCAAGATCTGTCGCGACATGCAGCAGCTGCTGGCGGACCAACGTCGGCTGGGCGAGAAGTGGTACGAGAATCTATTCTCGTGTCTCGCTTGACGCTCGAAACCAAAACTGATTATCCGACTGAGCAGGAAAGATGAATCGGCGCGCATGACCGAGCACTACGAGAGTGCTCTGGCACACTCGCGCGCGCAGATTGCACAGTTCCAGACCAAGGTCAACGATCTTGAGGCGCAACTGCAAAAGGCCTCCGCACGCCACCGCGATCTGATGGAGCAGATTGCGCACGAGAAGCGCGAGCAGAGCGGGATGCATGCGCGCTGCCTCAACGCAGAGAGCCGCATCGAGAGCCTTGGACGGCAGGTTGGCCTTCTCGTCGGCAAGGAGGCCGAGATGATCGAAGAGCGCAAGCGGCTGCGTGAGTGACCGCGAGAACGTTCTTTCAAACTTTTGTGTTTGTGACTCGGTGCTGACCGCGACTGCGCAAAGAGCGAGAGGTTGACAGGCTCACAATGGAGAAGGAGCGACTCCAAAAGGATGCGCGCAGCCAGATGAAGCACGAGATTGGCCTCAACACCGCGCGGCTCCGGCAAGTGTCCGTGCGGAATCGAGCGCATGTGATCTGCTGCTAACGATAGTGTGTGCGCAGCGCCGTTGTGGATGCGGTCGAACACAACCCGCACGCGGCGCCAGTTGCTGGCGGACTGGGCGATGCCAGGGATCTCGAGGCAGAGATTGCGCGGGTGACGCAGCGGTCGCGGGCGGGGCAGGCAGGCCCATGTGGGGTGCATCCCGCCCATTCCGCGGCGCTTCGCCCGCACACGCAGCTGCGCGAGCGGCTTGCCGAGCTTGCGGGCGACATCTCGGATGCGTCTGAGCCATAAATGCGCGTGTGCTTCGCGGAGCCGACGCGGAAGGACCGTCCATCGATCGCGGGTGTCGCCTGGCGATCATGCCCCAGAGCGACACCCGCGCGAGCCGCCCCGGACCCACACGCCGGAGCGCCGCGACACCGACACACAAACGCACCGAAGCACCGGCACAGAGACCCTCACTCGCGCACCTGCCTGCGGGCCCAGCACCTGCCCAGCATGTACCAGTTCAAGAGCCTCGCGGACCCGGACTTCATGAGCAAGCCCGCGCCGCCCAACTACATTGCCGGCCTGGGCCGCGGCGCAACGGGCTTCACGACCCGCTCTGACATTGGTCCCGCGCGCGAGAGCGCCCTCGACGATGGCTCGGCGCTGGCGGCGGCCCGTGCGGCTGCCGAGGGGCGCCTGGCGCCGGCAATGGGCCGCGGCGCCGGCGCTGGCGCCGGCGCTGGCGGCGAGGGCGGCGGCCAGGGGGCCGGCGGCGGCGGCGGCGACGACGACAACAACGCCGAGCGCTTCCAGGACCCTGACCAAGAAACGGGCCTGTTCAACACGGCGCCGTACGAGGCCGACGACGAGGAGGCCGACCGCATCTACGAGGCCATTGACCAGAAGATGGACGAGCGCCGGCGCGCGCGGCGCGAGGCCCGCGAGCAGGAGGAGCTCGAGCGGTACCGCCGCGAGCGGCCCAAGATCCAGCAGCAGTTCCAGGACCTCAAGCGCGGGCTGTCGGCCATGACCGAGGACGAGTGGGCAGCGATCCCCGAAGTCGGCGACTTGGTGCGCAAGAAGGGCAAGAAGGTCAAGCAAGGCCCGACAGAGCGCTTTGCGGCCGTGCCCGACTCGGTGCTCCTTGCGGCCGCCAGCAGCACGCAGCTGGCCACATCGATTGATGCCAGCTCGCGCGAGTCGGCCGGCACGCTGACCGACTTTGCCCAGTTCGGCCAGGCGCGAGACAAGGTGCTTGGACTCAAGCTCGACCAGATCTCGGACTCGGTCTCTGGCCAGACCACAATCGATCCAAAGGGCTACCTGACCGACCTCAGCAGCGTCGTGATCAAGTCGGACGCCGAGATCAGCGACATCAAGAAGGCGCGCATGCTGCTGCGGTCGGTCACGCAGACAAACCCAAAGCATGCGCCCGGCTGGATTGCCGCCGCGCGTCTCGAGGAGGTTGCCGGAAAGCTCTCGGCGGCGCGCGAGGTCATTGCCGAGGGCTGCCAGCAGTGCCCCAAGAGCGAGGATGTCTGGCTCGAGTCGGCACGGCTCAACAACTCAGAAAACGCCAAAATCATTCTTGCCAACGCCGTGCGCCAGATTCCGCAGTCGGTCAAGATCTGGCTGCGCGCACGCGACCTCGAGACCGACGTCAAGGCGCAGAAGCGCGTGCTGCGTCGCGCGCTCGAGTTCATCCCCAACTCGGTCAAGATCTGGAAGGCCGCGGTTTCGCTCGAGGAGGACCCGCAGGACGCGCGCATCCTGCTCTCGCGCGCCGTCGAGTGCGTGCCGCTCTCTGTCGAGCTTTGGCTCGCCCTCGCACGCCTCGAGACGTACGAGAATGCGCGCAAGGTGCTCAACGAGGCGCGCAAGTCGATCCCCACGTCGTACGAGATCTGGGTCACCGCTGCCAAGCTCGAGGAGCAGAACGACAACGAGAAAATGGTCGAAAGAGTCATTGAGCGCAGTATCACCCGCCTCACGGAGGTCGGATCGAACCTCGAGCGCGAGCAGTGGATCACCGAGGCAGAGTCGTGCGAGAAAGACGGCTTTGTGGGCGTATCGGCAGCGATTGTGCGCGCGACGATCGGGCTTGGGCTTGAGGAGGAGGAGCTCAAGGACACATGGATGGAGGACGCGGAGGGGTGCATTGCGCGCGGCTCGATCGCGACCGCGCGTGCCATCCTGGCGCACGCGCTGAAGTTGTACCCCAACAAGAAGTCGCTTTGGCGGCGCGCAGCGTTCCTCGAGAAGGAGCACGGCACGCGCGAGTCGCTCGAGGAGCTGCTGCAGCGCGCCGTGCGCTACTGCCCGCAGGCCGAGGTGCTATGGCTGATGGGTGCAAAGGAAAAGTGGCTCGCAGGCGACATCGACGGCGCCAAAGCCATTCTCGAGCAGGCCTTCTCGGCCAACCCCAACTCAGAGCAGATCTGGCTCGCGGCGATCAAGCTCGAGGTCGAGACGGGCCAGCACCAGCGCGCGCGCGTGCTGCTTGCAAGTGCACGCGAGCGTGCCAACACGCAGCGCGTGTGGATGAAGTCGGCCGTGCTTGAGCGCCACCAGGGCAACTTTGAAGCCGCCATGACGCTTCTCAACCAGGCGCTGCAGCGGTTCCCGCTCTTTGACAAGCTGTGGATGATCAAGGGCCAGATCCAGCGGGACGACCTGAAAGACGCTGCCGCAGCGCGCGAGACGTTTGCGCAAGGCGTCAAGCGGCTTCCCAACTCGATCAGTCTGTGGCTGCTCTCGTCACGCCTCGAGGAGCATGCGGGCCTGCCGGTGCGCGCGCGCGGACTGCTCGAGCGCGCGCGCATTCTCAACCAGAAGCAGCCCGAGCTGTGGTGCGAGGCGGTGCGCGTCGAGGTGCGCGCCAACAATCCGCCCATGGCCAAGGCTCTGCTTGCCAAGGCGCTTCAAGAATGCCCGGCGTCGGGTCTTCTGTGGTCCGAGGCCATCCTGATGGAGGCGCGGCCGCAGCGCAAGGCGCGGTCCATCGACGCGCTCAAGAAGTGCGAGAACGACCCGATTGTCGTTGCGACGGTCGCGCGGCTGTTTTGGGCCGAGCGGAGGCTCGACAAGGCACGCAACTGGTTCAACCGCGCGGTCAAGACCAACCCGGATCTGGGCGACACATGGGCGTGGTGGCTCAAGTTTGAGACGCTGCACGGCACCGAGCAGCAAGCCAAGGACGTGATCGCAAAGTGCGTTGCCGCAGAGCCGCACCATGGCGAGGCGTGGCAGCGCGAGGCCAAGCGCATGGCCAACGTCGGTCGCTCGATCAAAGAGATCCTCGAGATTGTCGCATCGCAGCTTGAGAACACGCTTTGAATGAAGGCTGCGATGTTGCCCCGCAACCTGGTCGGGAGGAACGGCCAAAGGCAGTCAATTTGCCGCATCCGCGGGCGGTTTATTGCGCCGGCGCGGCGTGTGCCCGCGCGGCGACGTCGACGGCCACACGTTCGTCGTGACCGCTCGCTGGCTGCTCAGCGTTGTCGGGCCGGTGCACGATGCTTGTCCATCCCTTGCGCACGTTCTCTGGGCGGGCCCATCTGCGCGCGTCCAGGCATCAGCCGCCCGCAGCCGCCGTGCACACAGCATGCCACACACGAGCACAATTAGAACCTACAACTCAAGCAGCCTGTCTGCATTTGGATTCTGTGCGCTATACACCGCTTGGGGCAGCAGCGTCTCAATGACCTCGTACAAAAACTGCGGCTTGGGCTCCGTGAGCTCGCCGCGGTTCGGCGGCTGAATAAAGTCAAACTCGCAGTCGGCATTGCGCTGGTGTCGCAGCTCGGTCGCATCGCCCTCCTTTCGGAAGATGAGGCACGTCAACTTGCTGCGGTTAAAGTATTTGTACGGCTGCCGTGCAATCTTGTTGTCCAGCGTCTGCTTGACCCAGCAAAAGTTTTCTACGTAGCGAAAGTTCCAGGCATCGACAGCCTTGACAATGTGCGGCGTGAGCTCTTTCTCGGCCCAGATGAATAGGAACCCGCTGTTAATGATGGACGGGATGTTTAGCGTGCTCTGAAAGCGAGACGAGATTGCGTCGGTCAGCGACCCTTCTTATGGCGTGGGCGGGCTGGATCGAGGGCAAATACGCACAAACTCGGAAACCGTGATCTTGCCCGGCGTCGGCGCTTCGCCAGGAAGCAGGAACGGCGGGTCCATGTAAATGCACTGAAAGTTGCTGCCGAGCTTGCTCAGATCAAACTTGAAGATGTCCGCGATAACCAGCCGGCTGCCCTCTGCAGCATAAAGGTCCTCGAGTGTCCGCGGTGGCGTGTAACGCACGATGCGCTTGGCCCACGACCGCGGTATCTGGTTCTGCGGAATGCGCACATACGTGGGCAGGTTCGGGTCTGGGAGGCTGCGTTTGCTCGCACAGTCAGCAGATGCCATAGAATCATACCTCATTCGCACCGCGTCCAGGTGCGAGCCACATACACAACGCGCTTCTTCATCACAAAGCTGTTGCCGAGACGATCCTGCATCTCGACTTGCATGATCTTGTACCGCGCAATGGCCGACTCGCGGTTTGTCGCGCGGACTCGCAACGACGTTGAAAGGCCTCCCGCGCCGCTGCCGGGTGCAGGCCGCTTGCGCTCGAGCCGCTCGCGTTCGCGCTCGAGCTTGAGCTGCTCGCGCTCGCGCTCCTTCTCGAGCCGGATCCGCTCCTTTTCCTTGCGCACCCGCTCGCGCTCGGCCTCGCGCTCGAGCTTGATGGCCTCGCGCTCTTGCTTGGACATTTCGCGCCGCAGCTCCCGTTCCATGCGCTCGAGTTCCCGCTCGCGCTCGCGCACCTGTCGCTCGCGCTCCCGCATCTCGCGCTCGTGCTGGCGCTCGCGTTCTCGTTCTCGTTCGCGGTCGTGCTTGGACGCCCTGGACGACGACGAGATGCCCACGAGCTCCTCCCACAAGTCGTCGTCGACAATCTGGTAGTCACTGCGAGCCAAGGAGACCTCGCGTCAGCAGAGAACGCAAGCACGGTGAACAAAGTTCAACTATGCATGTCTGTCCATGCACGCACTCTTCTTCGTCAATGGGGAGTTCCATCTCCATGCCGTCCTCGAACCGGAGCATGTCGATGTCGTCGATCTCGGTTGGATCGACGCCGTATGCAAGCGACTTGAGTGTAAAGGCCGATGTGCGCCGGAAAAGCTCCTCGAGCTGCGTCTGCGTGAACTGTGGCTCGCCGTCGGCGGCGGCAGCAGTAGCTTGAGTCGGCCCGGGCTGCGGCGCTGCGGCAGATGGCGTTGCCGAGCCCGATGCTGGGGCATCGTCGCGAGACGAAGACGCCGCTCCTTGACCGTTAGCACCTGCTGCATCGGGGGGATGCTCCTTCAGCGACGACGGCTCGCCGGCCTGATCTGGGTCCGGCTGCTGCGGTTGCTGCTGGCCATCGTCAGGCTGACGGCTCTGGTTCCTCTGGGCAGTGACCTCGCGCTGCAGCTGCTCAAGCTCCTCGAACTTCTTCATGATGGCCTCGACGGACTCGTCGTCGTCGGCGTACCCGACGTACCATGCCGGGCTGGAGCAGTCCACAGGCCGCGGCGGATACAGAGTTCGGGCGGTCCAGCGGACGTGCGTGCGTGTGTGTTGCGGCGCATGTATGATGCCGTCGGCGGGGGTCCGCAGAGGTTGTCGCCGGATCCGTCCGGAAGGGCAGACACAAGTCAGCAAGCAGCGCGGGCGGCGGGCAGCGCGCAGCGCGCAGGCGTGCGGGGGTCTGCGGGCCAGGCGCACGCTCGCGCAAGCCGTGAGGCGGCGTGGCAGCTGTGCCCGCGGCCGCGGACGCAGGCGCAGGCTCGCGGACGGGCCGTACCTGACGAGCTCGGGCGGATTCTTTGGACGGCGTCGGCGGGTGCTGCGCACCGAGCGGGCGGCGCTCATGGCCGTGCAGGTGCGTGCGTGCGTGCGTGCTTGGGCGGGCAGAGAGAGCAGGCGCGGGCAGGTGCAGGCGGGCGCGGCGGCTCTGGCGCTCGTGGTCGCTGTCGTGCGTGCGGCCGCCAGCGCTGCACACGAGTTGTCGCGGCTGCTCAGCGCGGAAATCACTGCCTTTTGTTTCGCGGCTGCGCTCATCGGCCCAGATGCAGAAGTGGGCAGGGATGCAGCTGCAGATGCGGACGTCTGGACCAGGACAGATGCAAGTGTGCAATCAAGCGCTCTCTGTTGGTTCTGTCTCGGCGGGCGGGCGCAGGGCGGATGCACAAAGTTCAAAGGGAAGCATGGATGTGGGTGTGAGGGATGAACGCAGGCATCGACAGAGATTTCAGGCATCGAGCGTCGCAGTCGACGCAATCGTGAAGGCGTTCTCGTCCGTGGCCTCCTGCAGTTGCGCGCTGCCAATCTGAATCAGTTCCGCAACCGACTGGCTCGCGTGCTGCTCCATCGAAAACACGTCCTGCAGGCTGCGCACAAACAGGCTGAGTGCCTTTTCCTTTTGCTCAGAGTACTGACGCGAGAGCTCCTCGTACCTGCGCAAAAGGTCAGCGTCCCACAAGCCGACGCATGCCGTCCCCGACCAAAACCAACTCACTCGAGTGTTACTCGTTGCGCCTTCTGCTGAGATGCAATGAGCAGGCCGTTTGCCTCGATCTTGAGCTTCTGGATCTGGCGCTCAAACTGCTCAATTTCTTCGTTGAGCGCGGCCGTCGTCATCGAGACGTGCTGCGTGGGGCATCGTCAGCACATGAAAGAGCAGCACTGTGGGCATATAGCGCCGAAGGAGCCTCAGATTCGCACCTCCTTCTCCTGCACATATCGCGTGTTCAAGAAGTTGATGCGGCTGGTCAGCATCAGGAGCTCTTCCTCTTTCTGCGTCTGAGTCCAGGTGAGCTGGTCCAGCGTTTCCTGGAGACCGAGCATGTCGTCCTGCGCGCGATGTACGGTTGCGTTGTACTTTTCGCGGAGCTTGGCAAGCGTGGGCTTGACGGCACCGCGCAGATCCACGGACGTCATGCGCTCGAGCGAGTCCGCCTGCACATAGATCTCCAGCTCCTGCGACACATGCGCAAAGTCCTTGGAGCGCGAGCCGATAAAGCCAAGCTTGAATGCGAGCGAGTTGTATTCCTGGACAACCTTTTCGAGCTGCAGAGGCGTGGGCATGTGTCAGCACCGCGACATGACAGGCAGTAACACACCGAGCGCCAATAGAAGTCGCACCTGGTCCATTTTCTTTTGAAGCGCAATCTCCTTCTCCCACACAATCTTGTTTGCTGCGTCAAGCTTGTTTGAGACGACTTGCAGCGACAGCGCAAGCTGGTCGCGCTCAGCGTTCATGCGGTCGAGGTCGGCAGGCGAAATCTCCTGTGCATCAATGATCTGCTGCAGCTCGGTCTTTTCGGCCGTGATGCGGGCGATTTCCTCCTCTGCAGCGCGTCAGCGCTCAATGCTGTCCAGCGAGCCTGTTCAGCGATCGCTGCTTCGAGCTTGCCTTGCAGGTCAATCTCCTGCTTGAGCGCGAGCAAGCCGTCTTCGAGCTTCTGCTGCTTGGCTTCGATGTGCGAAATGTAGTTGCGGAACTTTTCCCTGTCGCCCTCGAGGACGCCGTTCTCGTGTCGCAAGATCTCAACCGGCGACTAAAGAGCAGCGCCACGCAGGTCAGCATCGGGATCGAGGCGAACGTGGCATAGCCGCCGCTTGTCACCTGGCCGTGCGACAAGGCGGCAAGCTCGTCCTCAAGCGCCTGCTGCTCTCGGCGCAGGCGGTCAACGTCGCGGATCGTGGCCTCGTTCTTGCGCGCTAAAAATCGTGGCAAGTTTCGATGTAAGCAAAAGTGAAGCACGCCAGGAAGCAAGTGTCGCGGGCTGCGCACCAAAGATCTGCATCAGGTCTTGGTCGATCGAATCAAAGTCGTCGGTGCCTTGGAGGAACGAGACATATGCATTGATGACGTAGTCATAGAATAGCTTCTCGGGTTTCTTGTCGGGGTCGTCCGTGTTCTCGAGGTCGCTCTGGTTCGCAAACATTTGGCAGCACTGGCGGGAAGCTGCGTCAGCATCGCGCATAGAGAACAGCGCACCAGCGCGAGTTGGGCAGGACTTGCGTTGATTGTCTCCATCATCCAGTGCAGGATGGCGAGGAAAGTCGGCCATGCGTGCGGCGATCCGATCGAGTACAGCTGCGACTTGTTGATCTGATCCGCAAACGGGTACCTGGGGAGCGAGAGGCCATCAGCCTGCATGCCACGGAGCGGACAGCGCGCGCGCAGACGTGAGCACGCACCGGAGCGTCTTGAGCAGCGGCAGAAGCTCCTCCTCGAGCTTGCCCTTGAACGTGTGGTTGGGCTCGAGCAACTTGTACATGAAGCGGAAGATGTCGGCAAAGTCTTTGGACGCCGGCGACTTGAGCTTCTTCTCGGACACGGGCACGGGGCAGTTGCAGCTGGCGAGGAACGACACAAGATCGCGGATCGCCTTGGCCTGCCATTGCTTGTCCTTGATCGGACGCGGGTCAGACTTGAGCGACGTCACGTTGCCGGCAAACGAGGGCCTGCCCGTCATGCTGGGGCAGCCCGTCATGCTGGGGCGGCCGCCGGGCATGCCGGGCATGCCGGCCATCATGGCCATCCCGCCGACGCCCATGCCCATGCCCGCGCCGCCGATGCTGGACGAGCGGCGCACGTCCGACGCGCGCGGGCCGGCGCCGCTGCCCAGTGATAGGGACGCCATCCCGTCTGCGAGGACGCCGGGTCCCTTGGCGGCCGGCTGCGGCGCGGCGCGCATCGACGGGTTCGGGAGCATCGACATGCGATGGCCGCTCTGGCCGGGAGGTGCGCCAGCGGGTGCGAGGCCGCTGGCGAGCGACATGCGCGACATTGTTGCTGTGTTTGGTTGTTTCGGGTGCTACTGCAGGTGTGGTACGGCTGGGGCGTGCTGGCCGAGTCGCTGCTGGAGCCGGCTGCGGGCGGGTTGCGCTGGAGCAGCAGGCGCCGGCGTGCTGCCGTGTCCGAAAGTCGGCCCTCGCGACCTGAGGGCGCGGCGCGCTGCGATCTTTGGTTTCGGCTGCCCGGCGACAACCCGGATGGCTCGCATCGGCAGCATCGACGACTTCCGGGCGGCGGACGGCGGCTGGCGGCGGGCGCTGGTGCGGCTCGCGCGCAGCGAGGGAGGCAGCGGCGGTGCCGTCGACTTTGTGGTTGTCGCGGCGCCTGGTGCGGCGGCCCCGCACGGCGCAACGGTGCATGCCATCGAGGCGACGTGCCCGCACTCGGGCGGGCCGCTGCACCTCGGCGACATCGAGGACCTCGGCGGCCCGCATGCCGCGATTGTGTGCCCATGGCACGAGTTCCGCTTCGCCCTCGCAGACGGCAGCTGCAGCACGACCGATGCGCTGTGCGCCGAGACGCCCACTGCCGACATCCTCCCCGATGGCTCTGTGACCATTGACCACAAGCGGCTTCCTGTTGTCGCTGACGTGCGCTTCTTTGATGGTGAGGTGCTCTGCAGCCATGCCGGTTGCGGCTGCGATCTCTGACGGATTGCGGCGCCAGTTTCCGAGCGGCGGCCCAACGCGGTCGGCAAGGCAGAGCCTGCCAGCGGCACGGCAACTCGCAATGCCCCGAATGCGGCTGAGGGCGAGTGCCGCTCGCTTGTCGACTATGCCATCGCGGTGCTCAACACAGCCGATCCCGCCGAAAAGGTGGCACTGACGTTTAAGGCTGCTGAGCTGTGGAGCTCGGGTGCCATTGATGAGGTGCAGCCGGCGCTCGACATGCAAATAGCTCTAGCGCCGTCTGACCAGAGCCATCGTCGGCAGATCCAATCGACCAATGGCGCAGCGGTGCCGGATCAGCCCGCACGGCACGACGATCTGGGTTTTGTGGCGCCGGGAAAGGCCAAGAAGCTCGGGAAGGGTGGCACTGTCGAGAGCCGCATTGCGATTCTGCACTCGCTGGCCAACATTGAGCAATGGGCCATTGATCTCGCCTGGGATATAATTGCGCGATTTGCAACGTGCGTCGCCGTCGACCCAGAGTCGGGATCTGAGGAGCCGCTGCCCTGGGGCTTCTTCTCGGATTTCGTGCGGGTTGCATCGGACGAGGCGACCCACTTTTCGTATCTGATCGAGCGACTGGAGGCGCTCGGCTCGCATTTTGGCGCGCTCCCGGTGCACGGCGGCCTTTGGGACTCGGCAACAGACACCAAGGACAGTCTGGCGGCGCGACTTGCCATTGTGCACATGTGAGGCACAACCATGCGCAAATCGACGCTGCCTGCTCGTGCCATCGAGCGGCGCTGACTGATGATGGCGGCTGCAGGGTGCACGAAGCGCGAGGGCTGGATGTCAACCCGCAGACGATCGAGAAGTTCCGACGGGCGGGGGACGCTGCGTCGGTCGAAAAGCTGGTCAAGATACACGAGGACGAGATTACGCACGTGGCGTGTGGACAGCGCTGGTTCAGCTGGATGTGCTCGATCGAACGGCAGGATCGCTACGCGCGCTTCCATGCACTTGTCCGCCAGCACTTTCGCGGGTGGGCCATGCTCGTGCGCTCGATGGTCGCACCTTGCGCGCTGCTGACATGTGCACCTGCGAACCAGGCTGCTCAAGCCGCCGTTCAACGACCGCGACCGGCTTGTCGCGGGGCTGGACTCGCGATACTACATGCCGCTGACAGCGGCCGCAGAATAAAGCGCACTGCGCGGGAATGAGAGCCGAATCTGCGTGCTATTTCATCGCGGGCATCATCACATGGCGCGGATGGCCTTCCAGAGGCCGTCGTTGAGGAAGTGGATATTCAAGATGCCGACGCCCTTGTTTGTGGTTTTGCTGGATGCGAGCGTGGTCAGTGAACGGTGTGATGAGGCAGAGACGGAACAAGCGAGCGGCCTACATGTCGTTGACAGACATCTTGAGCATGCCGACGGCGACGGCGTGCTCCTTGCCCTCTGCCTGGATGGCGACGATGGTGTCGCACGGCAGGTTTTCGTCGGGCAAGCGGCCGCCGGGCGACGTCACGCCGGGACACATGATGTCCGCCGCCTTGAGCACAAACTTGATTGCGCCGCGGTCGACCTGGACCTTGGGCATGATGTCGGGGTACTTGTGGAGCACATGCAGGGTCGGGAAGAAGGGCCCGTCGAACGAGTTGAAGAACAAGTAGCGCCCGTTGACCGACACAATGTTGACGCGGTCGAGGCTGCGGGCCGAGGAGCAGCGAGGTGTGTGTGTCAGCCGCCGCGAGGGCCCAACGCAGCGCGAGGCGCGGCGCGAGCTCGCGCACCACTTGACGAGGAACAGAGGTGACTTCTTGGGCAGCAGGTCCTCGATGTGCGGCTCGAGCGCCGGGTACTGCTCGAGGATCTTGGTGCGGATCGACCGCTGCACGGACGACTTGACCTGCGTCTGGCCGGCAATGTCCTCCTTGGTGTTGAACCTGCGGGCGCAGGCGAGGGCGTCAGCGGCCGGCCCTCCAGCGCGGCGGCTGTGGGCGAGGGCACCGCGCAGCAGCGACGGCGGCGGCAGGGGCGGGCGAGCGCACTTTCTGAACATGGCCGTCTGTGCGCTCGGGTCGACGACGGTCAGTGCGGATTTTGCGGCGCGAGGGCGACGGACGGCGGGCAGGCGGCGGCGGCCGGCGCGCGGGCGGATCTGGCCTGGCGGGCGGCGGACTGCGGCCGGCGGTTGGCGGGGGCGGGCGTCTGCTGCCGGTGGATCCGCACTGCGGCAGGCGGTTGCGGGAGGCGGCAGCGGGCGGCGTGCGCCGGAGCATTCGCGGCGACTTTGCCCTCCGTTCGAATGTCGCAGCTCCGGCAGAGGTTCAGCGCCGCCGCGCCGGCGCCCGCGGGCGGCGGCGGCGTGCTTGCGTCGCTCAAGAAGTACGACGCCTACGCAAAGCCGCTCGACGACTTCCGCATCCGCACCGTCACAGGCGCCGCCGGTGCGTGCCCGCCGCTGCCGCTGCTGCCGCCACCGCAGCCGCCACGGCCGCGCTGGATCACCGCCGATTGCGGAATGCGCCGCCCGCCTGCAGCCCGCCGGCCCGCCAGTGCAGCCGCCGCCGCCGCCGCCGCCGCCGCGCAGGTGCAGGCCTGCCCGCCCGCACGGCGTCTCTTGCTGACCGCCCGTTCCGCTGCGGCCGCTCGCCGCCCCACAACGCCCTCGCGCTGCCGCCTCCCGCTATCGCCCGCGCGATCCCGGCCGCCGTCTCCCGCCCGCCCGTTGCCGGCCCACGGCTGCACAACGCCCTCGCGCGCCACCGCCACTGCCGCCGTGCTCGCCCATGCCGCCCGCAGTCACGATCCTCTCGACGCTGTTCATCCTCTTTCTGACTTTCTCCGAGTTCGTCGACTGGTATCAAAAGGAGATGGTGCCCAGCCTCGAGGTCGATAAAGGCCGCAAAGAGCGGATGAACATCAACCTCAACATCACCTTCCCGCACATGCCCTGCTACAGTGCGTGCACCGCCATGCATGTGCATCGGCGCGAACGAAAACGCCTCATGCGCGCCGCCGCCCGTCGCCAGCTCTGCAGTCGCGCACTGCTGACGATGCTCGACTTCGGCAGTGCTCAGCATCGACGTCATGGACGTCGCAGGCGAGCACCAGAACAACCTGCCGCACTCAATGCACAAGACCAGAATCGACCAGTTTGGAAACATCATCGAAAAGAACCGCGGAGGTACGGACCTCAAGCTCGCACGTGCAAGTGGATCCCGCTGACACTGCCGCTCGCGCTCAGAGCTTGGCGGAAAGGACGCTGGCATCGACAAGACCGCAGTCGACAAGACAGCCGACCCCAAGTACTGCGGCAGCTGCTACGGCGGCGTCGCGCCTGCAAGTGGCTGCTGCAATTCGTGCGAGGATGTCCGGTCTGCGTACGAGCGCGCCGGGTGGTCCTTCTCAGACCCGGACAGC
Organism: Polyrhizophydium stewartii; assembly: GCA_027604665.1. Taxonomy (NCBI): domain Eukaryota; kingdom Fungi; phylum Chytridiomycota; class Chytridiomycetes; order Rhizophydiales; genus Polyrhizophydium; species Polyrhizophydium stewartii. Next base: position 28,669 of record JADGIZ010000005.1, on the reverse strand, counting down.
ATCGAGCAGTGTGTGCGCGAGGGCTGGTCCAAGAAGATCAAGGAGCAGTCGAAAGAGTCCTGCAACGTCCATGGCCACGTCGAGGTCAACAAGGTCCAGGGGAATCTGCATTTTGCGCCGGGCCGCAGCTTCCAGCAGAACAACATGCACGTTCACGACCTGCACGACTTTGGCGTCGAGGGCGGACAGTTCAACTTCGAGCACACGATCCACTCGCTCTCGTTTGGCGACCAGGTCGACTTTGTAAACCCGCTCGACAATGTTCACAAGAAACCGCCTGCGAGTGAGTCTTGCACTGTATCGAGCTTCGGCCGGCCCGCGCGCTCGGCTAACCCGCGACAAAGAGTTTTTTACGTACCAGTACTTTATCAAGGTCGTCGGCACCGACGTCGAATACCTCAACAGCACGCGCATCTTTACAAACCAGTTCTCGGTGACCGAGCACGAGCAGGACGTCACGCCGGCGTTTGGGTCGACGCCGACGGGGATGCCAGGCAAGTTGCTGCTGGCTCCGACAGGGCCTGCGACCTGCCTTGTCGCTGCGACACACAGCTCGCGCTGACCCTTTTCCGCCCCTCGCTGCAGGCGTATTCTTCAACTTTGAGATCTCGCCCATGCTCGTCAAGTACAAGGAGTTCCGCAAGCCGTTCACGCACTTCCTCACGGACCTGTGCGCCATCGTCGGAGGCGTCTTCACAGTCGCCGGCATGATCGACGGCTTCCTGTACGCAACACAGCGCTCTCTCAAGGCCAAGACCGAGCTGGGCAAGAACACGTGATTTCACGGAGGCCAATAAAAGCCTGCTGTCTGGAGTCGGCTGCTCCTTCCCATCGCTCTGCAATCCGGCCCCCGAGCAAACAGACCGCAACTCCCAACCACGCACGCGAGCGCGCAATGGCCGACTTTAAGAAATCAAACTTCACCGAGCTCGGCAGCCAGCAAGTCGACGTCGAGACCGGCGCCAGCCCCGTCGAGGAGTTCGATGGCATCAACGAGGTGCCGCCTGAGGAGCGCTTCAGCTGGAACCCCTACGACTGGTACCTCGGCATCCGCCGCGAGATCTCAGAGTTCAGCTTCACGATGGACGAGAAGAAGCGCGTGGTGCGTTGGTTTGTTGTCGCTGCCGCCGCCCGCTCGTCGCCGCAGTCTCCATCGCCGGCAGCCGTCACTGCCACCGCGTGTCCTCAGCTCGTGCGACCTGCTCCGCGCCGGTTGGCCTCGCCTGCTGCGCAGCAGACGCTCCCGATCCGCGCGCGAGCCGGCCGGCTCTCGACTCCGCATCGCGCGCGGCTTGCTTCCGCACCCTCCCGCTCAAAGTCGCTTCCCGACGCGTCGCGCGGTCGCGCAGTCCCATCGAGCCCCGCGTCGCTGACGATCGCATTGGCCCCTCGGTTGTCCGATTAGCTCATCCGTGCCATTCTCGGCGAGGGCCTCGTCACGTTCCTCTTTATGTTTATTGTCGAGGGCATCGCCGTCAATAACGGCCGCCAGGCAGCGCCAGAGAACTTGACCCTCGGCGCTATCGGCACGGCGCTCGCGTCCGTCGCACTCATCTACTCGTTCGCGGACGTCTCTGGCGCGCATTTCAACCCCGCCGTCACATTTGCAACGGTCATCACAGGCAAGGTGTCTGTCCGCAAGGGTGAGTGACGTCCTGGATCACTCTTGCGAGACCCGCCAGCTCTGCTTGCTGATGGTTGACTGTCGTTATGATGATGCACGCGACGCGAAGGCCTCGCCTTCATCGGCATCCAGCTGCTTGCCTCGGTCCTTGCGACGCTGTTCCTCTTTGCTGTCTTCCCCAGCGTCGGCTCCAGCAGCGCCAGCACAATCCCGGCCTTCCTCGTCGTTGACATTGACTCAAGTGCCCACGTTGCCCAGGCGTTCTTCATGGAGCTCATCCTGACCTTTATCCTTGTCTACGTCATCTTTGCCACTGCCTTTGACACGGGTCAGTTGGGGGGCACTCACCAGCTGTCGGCTTGTGGCTGCCGGTGCTGAGGCCCGCTCGACCCGCTCCGTGACGCGCAGTCGACACCAAGGGAGTCAAGGTCGCCGCGGGAGACAAGGGCGAAAGTGCTGGCAACAACCTGACCATCTACGTGAGCTTTACGCCGTGTCTTGCTCTTCCACACGGCTCACGCTGCTGACCATTTCCAACGCCTTATTGCCCACCCGCGCGCACAACCAGACGACTTCGGGCAACACCAAGGCAGGCTTTGCACCCATCGCCATCGGCTTCACCCTCGGCTTCCTGGGCCTCATCGGCGGCACCGTCTCTGGCGGTGCATTCAACCCGGCCCGCGCGTTCGGCCCCACGCTGATCTCAGGCCAGGGCTGGGGCCACCATTGGATCTACTGGATCGGCGACTTCATCGGTGCGGGCCTCGCCGGCTGGGCTCAGCACTTCTTTGCCCACGAAGCCGTCCAGCACTCGGCCGCCGTCCGCACCAAGGCCGGCGCCGCCCAGGCGCTGCTGCCAAGCGGCGCCAACGCCGGCCCGTCGCACTGACGCGGTGCCGGCTTCTCTATGCCTGCCCGCATCGACCCTTTTTGGACTCTCTTCTCCTCCCTCGTCCCACGAACCGAGCCTCAGCCACAATCCTTGTGCGGCCTGAGCAGCCCGGCACTTGGGTCACGCGCTAGGCTGCATCAGATCCTTGCAAGACCCGCTCGCGGGACTTATAAAACAAAGTCGCAAACACACGAATCGTTGTTGAGCAAAAGAAGCCTGCATCGGACCGGGCGACCGTCATCCGCGGAAATTCTTGAAGGCCGACCTGCCCAAACGCACGCGCAGCGTTCTTCTGTCAGCCAGACAAAGCAAAGGAATGCGACAGGCCTCCCACAATATACTCACGAGTCCTTGGTCTTGGACTTGTCGAACGAAGAGCTTCCAAATGTAGAGCCAGAGGCCCCGCCAATGGCGCCGCCGCCGCCAAACACCGATGCGCCGCCTGCCGAGACAGCGCCAAAGCCGGTCGGCTGCCCTTCGGCGCGCTGCGCAAACGCTCCAAATCCGCTGCGCGATGGCAGAATGTCAGCAACACTTGCGCATTCTCGCTTCAGCCGAGAAGGACGCACCCCGATCCAAAGCCCGAGGCCGTCGCAGCAAAGCTCGTGGGGGCGTTTCCGCCAGCGAACGACGAGCTGTCAAATGATGACGTTCCTTGCACGTTGGGGAACGAGCCAAACGCAGGAGCAGCGCCGGCTGCAGCACCAAACGAGCTCTTGCCAAACGCAACGCCTTCTGATCCTGGCGTCGCGCCGGCAGCCGTCCCAGACACTGAGGGCTGCCCAAACGATGACTGCCCAAACGATGGCTGCCCGAACGATGGCTGCCCGAACGATGGCTGCCCGAAAGTCGCCTGCCCAAAGGACGGCGCCGCCGTCGACGACTGTCCAAAGCCGGATTGGCCAAAGACCGGTGCCGCCGACGAGGCAGCCTGGCCACAGGCCGACTGGCCAAAGGCTGGCGCCGCAGCTTGCCCGAAACCAGACTGGCCAAACGCAGGCGCGGCCGGGGTTGAGGCTGGGGCCGGCTTCCCAAAGCTAGATTGGCCAAAGGCAGGTGTAGAGGTGGCTGGCTGGCCAAAGCTGGGCTGGCCAAAAGCGGGCTTTGCGTCGTCCTTCTTGACAAAGCTTCCGAACGATGTTGGGCCTGAGCCAGGCTCGGAAGGCTTGCCGAATGCAGACCCGCCAAATGCACTTGCTCCAAAGCCGCCCTCAGAAGGACGCGCGGGTGGGGCCGCGGCTGCGCCAGCGGCAACGGCAAACATCGGGTTGACAGACTTCTTTGGCGCCGACGATCCCAGGCCAAAGTCGATTCCCGAAAGCGACTCTAGGCCCTGTGGGACGGCAGACGCCTGAGGATCCGCGTCCGTGTCGGCCATCCGAGTCTCGGGCCGCCCACCCGGTGCGCTCTTGTCGACAATCTCGAACGAGCCAAACGCCGAGCCCATATTGAATGAGCTTGGCGCCTGAGGTTCCCCGCCAGCATTGATTTCCGACTCTGTCAGCTCCTCGGGCACGCCCACCGGCGCGCTGTCGTCCGGTCCACCAATGGCGCCGGCCTGCTGGACCTCGCGCGCTCGAGTAGAGGAGTGCAGCCAGCTGGAATCGCTGTGGGTGTAGTTCGCGCGAGATTCGTCATCACCAACAGTGCTGGCTTCCTCGTGGACGTCAATCGCTGCGGGTCTCGGCTCACGCTCGGCCACCAGCTGGACGTGGCTGCCTTGGGTCGGCGTCTGGTCGGTCGGGGGAGCGTCGTCATCCTCGTTGTGCCCTTCGAATGACTGGTCTGAAGCATCGCCATCGGCCGCCTCTTCCCTTTCTGCGTCCTCGACTTGCGCTTCGTTGTCCGCATCTTCGGCTGGCGCTTCGTCGTCTGGATCTTCGACTTGCAGCTCGTCGTCCTCGTCTTCGACTTGCGACTCTTCTTCCTCGTCCTCGCTTTCGCTTTCGACGACCTCCTCCTCGTCTTCGGCGTTCGCAACGTCGCCTTCGCCTTCCTGATCCGCGTCCGCATCTGCTGCTGACTCTTGCGCCTCGGCATCCTCGCCCTCTTCATCAGCGTCGTCGTAGTCGTCCTGCTCATGGTCGTCCTTGTGCACAGATGCGGTCGCAACAGCAACAATCGGCGCCGTGGGGGCTGCAGTTGGCTGCTTGGCAACCGCAGAGTACGACATCTTGGGAGGCGATGCAGGCGCCGGCGTCGGCGAGGCAGACTCGGCCGCACGCTGTGGCGAGGGAGCTGGCGCGGGCGACAGCTTGACACCGGCGCCGGACACCTCGGGCGACTTGATGGCAGAAAAGTCGGGCAGACGTGCAGCGATCGGCTGCTCAGCATCGCCGCCGCTGCCGCCAGCATCAGCCTTGCGTGCACCGACAACAGGGATCTTGGATGCGAAGGCCAGCTGATCGCCGGCGGGCTTGGCGCCGAAGCTGAACCCGGTGCCAAGCGGGCTGGGTGAGCCGCCAGATCCAAATGTTGTCGGCATCGTCTTTGGCAGAGGCGTCGACATGTTGGCGAATAGGCCGCTGGGGCTGACGGCCGGCGGCGGCGCGCTGTCGCCGCTGAGCGGGAAGGCAGGCGGCTGGTTGAAGATGCTCGACGAGGCGCCAAAGGGCGAGTGCGTCTTGGTGCCAGATCCCGGGCTGGCGGTGGCGCCAGGCTTCGCATCAGGCGTCGAGGGCTTTGTGGCCGGCGCGACAAACGAGAACGGCTGAGGGGCAGCGGCGAATGTGAAGCTCGTCGCCGAGGGCTGCTTGGCCTGCGGCGTTGGCGCAGCATTGGCAGTCGCGGCCCCGGGGATCTCCCCCGGCGGGGGCGGCGGCGGGGGCGGCGCGGACTCGGCCTTGGCAGCAGCTGCACTTGCGGCGGCCATCTGCGGGTTCTCGGCGAGAAAGTCGTCGTACTCCTTCTCGTCGTCCTCGGGACCGTGGATCTCCTCGTAGTCGTCTTCGTTGTATTCGTCGTAATTGCCGCCTTCGCTGCCACTGTCGCTCCTGTTCTCCTTGTCTTTGCTCTTCAGGTCCTTGTCGGCGCTCTCCACAGCCGCAGGCTGCACTGCATTCGAGGGTGATGCCGTGGCAGTGAACAAGAACGCCGGCTTGTCCGATGGCGGGACCTGGAACAAGGGCGTCGGCTTGGCGTCGGATGGGGCGGAGCCAAAGACAAATGCCGGCATATCGTCAGGCTTCGAGGCAGAGCCAAAGGCCAGAGGAGCGGCAGTCGCAGCAGGGACTGGAAAGGCGAACGCGGTTGCGGCGCTTGGCTTGTCAGACTGGGCAGCAGCGCCGGCGGCCGTGAAGCTAAACATGGTCGCGGGTTTTGGTTCGCCAGACTTGGCGGCAGACCCAAACGGTGCAGATGGGGCAATAGCCACTTTCGATGTCGAAAACTGAAGTGCACTTGCCGGCTCCGTCTTTTCAGGTGCATTGCCAAACGTAGGCGCGGTCGCCGCCAGTGGCACGACAACGCTGGCGATCGCGATTGGGGTCAAAGCTTCTGGGGCGTCTGGACGGGCCGGGGCGGGAGGCTGGAGAGTCGGCGTGGCGTGGGGAGCACCGATTGACACAGGGACGGGTGGGGGTCGGGCAGGTCGGGGCGGAAGCTGGCGCCGCAAAAGTTCCTTGGGCATCTGGCTTGTCGTGGCCGTCGTGTTGATCGGCACGACACGGTCGGCTCGCACGAGGATCTGCTTGAGCTTGGCTCGCGCCGCTTTCTGCTGGGAGAGCTTTTCGGCCGCTTCCTTGTCCGCGAGAAGCGGGACAGTCGGGTATAGGACGCTCTCGTCGGCAAACGACTCGTCGTCCGGCAGGCCAAATGGCCCTCGCGGAGTGCGCGCTACTTTGCGGGCGCTGCTCGACCCAAACGCGGTCGGCGATGTATGCGTCGACGAGACAGAGCCAGAAGCCTGCGCGGTCGGGCGGCGCAGGTGCTGGCGGCCAGCGGCAGTGGAGGCGGCAGACTTGTGGGCCTGCTTGGCGGCCTGCATTTCGATAATCAGGCGATCGAGGCGGTGCGAGGCGGCGAGACCCGACTTGGTCAGCTGCGTGACGGTCGTGCAGATGCTCTGCCAGTCCGAAGTCTTGAGGCGCTCGCGGCGTGAGGAGGAGTGCTGGTCAATGTTGTTCTCGAGCAGCTCTAAGGCGCGCTTGATGCTGTCAATCATCTCCTCAACACGGTCCCGTTTTGCAAACAGCCGCACGCGCATGTCGGCTGCCTCGGGGCCAAGCGTTCCCGGCGGCGCCAGCCAGTCCGGATCGCGCTTCAGCAGGAAGTCGAGGCGCGACTTGGACTCCTTGTTCTTGACGGCAAGCTCCTTCATGCTGGCGAGCAGTTCGTCGCGTGCGCTGCGAAGCGCGCTGCACAACTTGCCAGCATGCTCGATGCGCACGATCGTGTCGCGCGCCGCAGACATGACGCGCGGCAGATCCCCTAGAGCGAGCGACTTGAGCGGGAGGTTCTCGGCATTCGGGTTGGGCCGGCGCGCGTCCTCGAGCGTCGATGTCACGGTCGCAGAGTATTTCTTGAAAGCTTCAAAGTCGGACTCGAGTCCGAGATAGAGATCGTCGAACTTGGAAACAAGAAGCTCGATCTTGGGCTCTTTTGGCTCTGGCGCCGGAGCTGGCGGTGCAGCGGCAGCCGGAGCACGAGTCGCCTTGCTTGATCGGGCCGATGCTGCGGATGCAGAGCCGGCCTGAGCGGGGGATGCCGATCCCGACGACGAGGATACCTTGTCAGAGGCAGCCGCAGTGACAGCAGTCGGCTTAGATACAGACGCAGCAGCAACAGGCTGCTTGGCAACAACCGGCTGCGGCGGGGCAGACTCGGTCACTGAGAATGCGGATGGCTTGCGCCTGATTGAGGAAGCAGCCGAGGCAGAGGCCGTTGCTGGCGCTGGCACCGGTCCTTTGCCGTCGGGTCGTTTCTTTGCATCGTCAGAGACACCAGCCGATGGCTTGTCGTCGCTTGCCGCTGCACCAAAAGCAAAGCCAGTCGGCGGTGGCTTGGATGGCTCTGATCCAAACAGCGGCTTCGAGGGCTCAGCCCCGAAAAGAGGTTTGGACCCGCTCGCAGCCGCTCCAAAGAGAGAAGTCGTCGATGGCTGCTTGGAGGGTCCAGTGCCAAAGAGCGGCTTTGAAGGCTCTGCCCCAAAGGCTGGCTTGGAGTCGCCTGAGGGTGCGCCAAAGGTAAATCCCGTTGAAGACGGCGTCAGCTTGGATGGCTCTGCCCCAAACAGCGGCTTCGAGGGTTCGGCTCCGAAAAGAGGCTTGGAGTCACTTGCAGGTGCGCCAAAGGTAAAGCCCGTCGAGAGTGGCTTGGAAGGTTCGGAGCCGAACAGCGGCTTGCTCGCCGATGCCGAGCCCGAGGGCACGGCGCCAAATAGCGACTTGGCCGCGGCAGGTGCAGGGGCGACCGCTGGAGAGGGTCCCGGAGCTGCTGCTGGCGCACTCTTTGCGTCAGCCGGAATCTGCTGGATCTTCTCGACCATGGACGGAAAAGGCCCGCTGACGCTCGACATGATGCAATGGTGCGCAAGCAAGTCGCCCAAGTTGTTCAGAATCAGCAGAATCGGCATTGGCGGGACTGGCGGGTCGTCCGGTGTCGCGGGCGGCAGCGTGACCGTGCTCGTCAGGTCAACTGCCAGGCCCAGCGGCCAGGTATCGCGGTCTTCCTCGTCAAGCGGCATGCTGATCAAGCTGTTGTCGGCCAGCGACCAATTCCGCCAGCCGTCCTCGGAGCAGCCAATGACGCCTGCCTCTGCTGCTGTGGTATTGGCCACAAAGACAATGCGCTTGGCCTTGTCTCCCCTGCGGAAGGCGGAAAGCGGCGCGGCGGGATAAGGTCAGTGAGCCCAGATGAGGTTGTGCGCAAGCCAAGTGTGCACGCACCAGCCTTCGATCGTGGCAATATGGTGGTGCGATGGACGCTCAAGGCGGAACGGGAGCGCGGGGTCGGCCAGCTTGGTGTACTCCACGGCGTCCTTGTCTCCGCGCCGGAGCACAAACGCATCGGTCTGGGGCACGTCATCGTCCTGCGGCGGAGTGTCGGCGTAGATGACCAGGAATACGCGCTCCTCGATCCAGCGCAGCTTCTGGACGTGGTCCCCGGCAATGTCCGGAGGAGGTCCGTACTCGCGCTTGATCTGCCCGGCGGGGGTGATCTGGATCACTTTGTTCGAGCTGGTGCCGCACGCGAGCTGTTTGCCCCGGGGGAACCAGTCGATGTCCGTGATGCCCTCGATCGGGACGGGGTTGCCGACCTTGAATGCGTTGGATGCAAAGTCAACGAAGCGCACAGCGCCATCCGAGGAGAGCACCGCGATCTGGGCCGAGTTGGGGTCTGGGTTAGCCTTGAGCGCACGCACGTCGCCGCCGGGGACCGTGGTAGATTCGAGCGGCGTTGCAGGTGAGGCATCGATCTGCAGGTCGGGGGAGGCGGACTGCTGCGTCAGCACCAGACGTGGACGGCGGGTGTCGGACAGCCGGCAGCGCACCGACGCAGCCAGCGACGCGGCGGAGAAGGCGACCAGGGCGCCTCCGGCCGAGGCAGCAAAGACCGTGAGCTCGTTGCCGGCGAGTGCGACATGCGTGGCGGGGCCTGCGGCGAGCGGGACCGATGCGGCCGAGCCCGCAGGCGGCCTGACCCTGGTGCCCGGCTCGGCGTTTCGGACGGCGGTGAGAAGCGGCTCGGTGCGGACGAAGCCCAGGCCTGCGGTGCAGCCGCGGGCCGCGCAGAGGGGCGGGTCGAGCAGGGGGCGTACGAGCATGTGTCAGCAGCGGGCGGGCCTGCGGGAGCAGCGGCGCTGCACGCACCGTCGTTGGTGCCGTGGACAAGGAAGCCGTGTCGGTTCGAGCACACCAGCAGCGACGCATGCGCCGGAGGGTCCAGAGGCGCCGGCGACACCGTGGCCTTGACGTCGACCTGCAGCGGCGGGAGCGCAAGGAACTGGCGGTGCGTGGCGGCCGCGTCAGTGCCGCGCACCAGCATGCAGTGCCCACGGGCGGGCGGCGCGCACCTCGGCGTCGACGGGATCGGGCTCTGCGATCGACATCTTGGCCAAGTTTCCCATCGATGCCCAAGCCGACCAAAACCACCGGCGCGGCCGGCACGCACGCAACCGCCCGCGCGGGACGGGGCGTCGCTCGCGCCGGACAGCCTGAAAAGGCAGCACCTGCTGCATCTTCACCTCCCGGCGCCTCGCATGCGCCGCTCAAACAGCGCCGCGTTGGGGCCGTCATCAAGTTCTTCGACGACGAAGACGACGAAGGCGGCGACGACGCAGCTGCCGGTGACGGAGCAGGCGGCCGCAACAAGCGGCACAGAGTGTTCGGCGAGGCTGCGGACAATGCAGAGCATGCCGAGGAAGCCGACAACGCGCATGGGCCGCAGACGGCCAAGCACGCCGATGGCAGTCGCAAGAAGCGTAAGCACGGCCTCGACAAAGCCGAGTCTGGGAAGCAGTCCAACGCCGCGATCCAAGAGGCTCGACGCCAGCTGCCCGTGTTCAAAGGTTTGCTTTCAATATTCGCTCATCCTGTGTGCGTGAAAGTCTTGCTGACCACATGCGCAGCTCGGGATACTATTCTTGCCGAGATCGCTCAGTTCCAGGCTGTGGTGATTGTCGGCGAGACAGGGTCTGGCAAGACGACCCGTGAGTCAAGGTGTCTTGGTCTGCCTTGCGCTCTGAGCTGTGATGCCTGACGCCGGCGGCTATAGAGCTCCCCCAGTTTCTTCATGACGCCGGATACACGCGGCGCGGGATGATTGCCATCACACAGCCGCGGCGAGTCGCAGCAATCTCGATTGCGACCCGTGTGTCCCAGGAGATGCAGACAAAGCTCGGCGGCACGGTTGGATACTCGATCCGGTTCGAAGACGTCACCTCCGCGGAAACAAAGATCAAGTACATGACGGACGGCATGCTGTTGCGCGAGCTTCTCAGCGACGCAGATTTGTCGCGGTACTCTGTTATCATCCTCGACGAGGCGCACGAGCGCACTCTGCGCACGGATGTGCTCTTTGGCGCCGTCAAGCAGATTCAAAAGCGGCGCCCTGAACTCAAGATCGTCGTTATGAGTGCGACGCTCAATGCCAAGGCATTTTCGGCATATTTCAACAAGTGTGTTCTTGAACGCTCACTCATATCCCAGAACCATCCGACGCGCGGCTGACAGAGCTTGACGATCGCTTTCATGCAGCGCCAAGATTATCGAAGTTCAGGGTCGGCAGTTCCCCGTGAAGCTCTTTTATGCAAGCGACAAGCAGGAAGACTATGTCGATGCGGCTCAGGTCGCTGTCATGCAGATCCACAAAGAACAGCCGGCCGGAGACATTCTTGTTTTTCTGACGGGTCAAGAGGAAATCGAGAATCTGGAGAAGCTTCTCAACGAGCAGGCACGCTTGCTTCTGCCAGACGCGCAAAAGGTTGAAGCCGGCTGAATCTCCTTTTGCCTGGGTCTGTCGTTTGCTGACGTGGCTTGCATGCGGCCGCAGCTTCTTGTCTGTCCGATCTTCGCCTCGCTGCCAACGTCGCAGCAGACCCGCGTGTTCGACCCCACCCCGCCGCACACACGCAAGGTCGTCCTCTCGACCAACATTGCCGAAACGTCGATTACAATCAGTGGCATCCGGTATGTGATCGACACTGGCATGGCCAAGGTCCGCGCGTTCAACGCCAAGACAGGTCTGTTGGCTTTCGCCAGACTCTCTTCTCGATTGCTCGGCGTGCTTACCAGACGTCACCGCCTGCAGGCATCGAGTCGCTGAGCATACAGCCCATCTCCAAGGCATCCGCCGGGCAGCGCGCGGGCCGCGCCGGAAGAGAATCCGCTGGCGTGTGCTTTCGTCTCTACACCGAGCAGGCATTCAAGGGCTTGCGCGACGAAACAGAGCCTGAGATTATGAGGTTTGCAGCGCACGCCGAATGATCGTCGGTCATAGCATCTGTGGTGCTGACCAATGCCTGTTTTTGCGCCGAACCTCGGATCAGATGCAACCTCGCAATGGTTTTGCTGCTGCTCAAAGCATCGGGAATCGATGATATCGCAAACTTTGACTTTATGGACAAGCCGTCGAGAGCTTCTCGTAAGTTGCTGTAGGGGCTTTTGGGCAACACTGCGGGCTTCGCGCTGCTGACCTTGCGCTTGCACAAAGTTGTCGGCGCGCTCGAGACGCTCTATGCGCTTGGCGCGCTTGCAAACGACGGCAGCTTGACCGAGCTCGGTCGTAAAATGGCCATGTTCCCGCTCGAGCCGACATTTGCGCGTGTGTTGATCCAGTCAAAGCAGTTCAAGTGCACAAAGGAGGTCATCACCATTGTGGCGATGCTCTCTGTCGACCCAGTCTTCTTTTCGCCTCACGACAAGCGCGAAGAGGCGATGGCTGCAAAGAAAAAGTTTATGAACTACGACGGCGACCACATCACGCTGCTCAACACCGCCAGAGGATACGCGACAGCCAAGGGCGATGCCACATGGTGCAACGAAAACTTTATCAACAGCCGCTCGATGCGGCAGATTATGGTGGGTCGGCGCTGCTTTGGGTCACGGGATGTGCGGACGCAAGAATCTGACGCAGGAGCCCAAACAGGACATCCGAAAGCAGCTGTGCCAGTTCTGCGACCAGCAGGACATTCCGTCGGATGTGTCCTGCGGCACCGACTACGAGGCGGTCCTGCGCTGCTTCCTGTCTGGTTTCTTCCGCAACGTGGCTATCCGCCAACACGACGGCAGCTTCCGCACGCTCGTCAGCCGGCAGACGGTGCACATCCACCCGTCATCAGTGCTCTTTGGCAGCAAGGCGTCCGCCGTCATGTTCAGCGAGTGGGTCCATACAACGCGGCAGTATCTTCGCAATGTCTCAATCATCCAGCCGACGTGGCTTGGTGAGGTGGCGCCGCACTACTTTGCGCTCAACTCGCTCAACACCGTTGGCGGTCACGGAGGCCTGCCATCCGCCGCGCCGACCTCGAAGCCAGCGCCGGCCTCGAAGCCAAGCACAGGTTCGGCGGAAAAGAAACACCCAGCACCCAAACCCCAGCGAGCCTCGAAATAAACTCGCGCAGCCTGCCCGCTCGCCCGACAAGACTCGCTCGGCGCATCTCGGCCAGATCCCGCCGGCCTCTAGCCCGTTGCGCCGGTTTCTGGTGAGAACAACCTGAACAAAGAACCGGCAGCCGCCGGCTTGCCGACACGCCCGCGGCCCCAGCGTCCCTTGACCTTGCGACCCGCCCGGGCCGCTCGCACCGCAACCAACGCAAGCGACACGCACTGCACGCACACGGCTGCTAGGCGATGCATCTGTACAACGTGACGCTCCAGCCCGGCCAGGCAATCAACGCCTCGGCCATCGGCAACTTCTCGGGCCGCAAGCAGCAGGAGCTCGTTGTTGCTCGCAACACGGTGCTCGAGCTGCTGCGGCCCGACCCCAAGACGGGCAAGGTCGTCTCGGTGCTCACGCACCAGGTCTTCGGCCTCGTGCGTTCGCTGGCGGCCTTCCGCCTGACGGGCTCGTCCAAAGGTGCGTCCAAGATCTCGCGCTGCTGAGCGCCGGTCGCGATCCCGGCTGCCCGGGAGCGGCTGCGCCCAGTGTGCGCGGAGCGGCTGACCAGCGTGTGCCTGCGCTGCCGTTGCCGTGCGCCTCTGTGTGCCTACTGCTCGCGCTCGCCGTGGCATGCGCGCGACAGACTACGTTGTCGTCGGCTCGGACTCTGGCCGCGTCGTCATCCTCGAGTACAATCCTGCCAAGAACGTCTTCGACAAAGTCCACCAGGAGACATTCGGCAAGAGCGGCGCCCGCCGGATCGTGCCCGGCCAGTACATTGCCGCAGACCCCAAGGGCCGCGCCTTCATGATCGGTGCGCCGTGCCTGCTGCGCCGTCTGGTCCTGACCGCTCGCTGCTGACTGACCCTTTCCGCTCTAGGCGCCATGGACAAGCAGAAGCTGGTTTACATCCTCAACCGAGACTCATCCATGCGCCTGACGATCTCGTCGCCACTTGAGGCGCACAAGAGTTCCACAATCTGCCACACCATCATTGGTGTTGATGTCGGATACGAGAACCCCATCTTTGCAAGCATCGAGGTCGACTACTCGGACGCAGACCAAGACCCGTCCGGCCGCGCTGCGCGCGAGGCCGAGAAGATGCTAACGTACTACGAGCTGGATCTTGGTCTGAACCATGTTGTGCGCAAGTGGAGCGAGCCGATCCATCGGTCGTCGAACCACCTCATCGCTGTGCCCGGCGGCACGGACGGGCCATCGGGCGTGCTCGTGTGCTCAGAGGGCTTCATTACATGGAAGCACATGGGCCAACCGTCCCTGCGTGTGCCGATCCCGCACCGCCCGGATCCGCTCACGACGCCACTGGCAGGCGCGAGCCCTGGCAAGTCGGCCGAGGCTTCAGTGCCGGGCACAAACGGCCGCGTCATCATTGTCTCGAGCGTCGTGCACCGGCTGAAGCGCGACTTCTTTATCCTTGTCCAGACGGAAATGGGCGACGTCTTCAAGATCAAGCTTGACTACACGCCGCCAACAGACGGCGTCATTTCCACGGTCCAGAACATTCGGATAAAATACTACGAGACGCTTCCGGTAATGTCCGGCATGTGGCTGCTCAAGTCTGGTTTCCTCTTTGCCGTGAGCGAGTTTGGCAACCAGTAAGACCGCTGTCCGAGCGTGTGTGCGCTTGTAGAATTAGACGACGTGGACGCTAATCTGCTGGAGCGCGTGCCTATACGCAGCACGCTTTACCAGATCGAGAACTTGGGCGACGACGACACGACGCAGGTCGAGTACCAGAGCGCCGACTTCCCGCAAGATGACGAGAGTCTGGATTTCTCGACACTCAGCAACGTCATGTTCACTGCGCGCGAGATGACGAACCTCTCGCCCGTCGACGAGGTCGAGTCGCTGTGCCCGATGATCGAGTCCAAGGTGCTCAACCTCACAGAGGACGAAACGCCGCAGATCTATGCGATATGTGGCCGCGGTGCTCGTTCCACTTTCCGCATCCTGCGCCACGGCCTCGAAGTCAGCGAGATTGCGTCCGAAGAGCTTCCCGGAAAGCCCAACGCCGTCTGGACCGTGCGCCGCACCGCGGCCGACGAGTTTGACACGTACATTGTCATTTCGTTTGCCAAGGACACACTCGTGCTCTCGATCGGAGAAAGCGTCATGGAGGTCACCGACTCGGGATTCAATGTGAACGCGTCGACCCTGTGCGTTGCGCAGCTCGGCGACGACTCGCTCGTGCAGGTGTACCCCAACGGAATCCGCTACATTCGCGCCGACCGCCGCGTCAGCGAGTGGCGTGCGCCGGCGCCGCACAGCATCGTGCGCGCTGCGTGCAGCAAGCGGCAGGTAGCCATTTCCCTGTCCAACCAGGATATTGTGTACTTTGAGCTCGACTTTGGCGGCCACCTGAACGAGTTCCAGGAGCGCGTCGGCATGTCGGCGCCTGTGACGTCGCTGGCATTCAGCCCCATCCACGAGGGCCGCCAGCGTGCGCGGTATCTTGCCGTTGGCTGCAGCGACAGCACTGTGCGCATGCTCTCGGTCGAGGCCAACACGTGTCTGCAGCCGCTCAGCATGCAGGCCCTCAGCGCCATACCCGAATCGCTCGCTCTGCTCGAAATGTCCGACTCCACAACGGGACTCGTCGCGCTGTTCCTCAACATCGGCTTGCAAAATGGCGTGCTCATGCGCACGAGCGTCGACGCCGTCACCGGCATTCTGTCCGACACCCGCATGCGTTTTCTCGGCACGAGGCCAGTGAGGCTCTTCTTGACCAAGGTTCAAGGCGCACCGGCCTTGCTGGCGCTCTCGAGTCGCCCATGGCTGTCGTACAACTACCAGTCGCGTGCGAAGCTGATCCCTCTTTCGTGAGCATTTGCTTTGGCTGGCTCGCTGTAAGCGGCGCAGATGTTGACCACAAACATGCGCCGCAGATACGAGGCGCTCGAGTTTGCATCGAGCTTCACGTCGGAGCTCCATCCCGAGGGCATCGTCGCGATCGCGGGTAACACACTCCGCATCCTGAACCCGGAACGGCTGGGCAATGTCTTCAACCAGATCTCGATCCCACTCAAGTATACGCCGCGCCGCTTTATCTTTGACGAAGTCAGCCGTAACTTCATCATTGTGGAGTCCGACAACGGCACCTACTGCCCGTCGGACCGCACAAAGATCCTCGATAGCAAGGTAATGCTCTGTTCACGCCGTGGCTGCTGCGTGCTTTAAAGCACCGCTGACCGTTGTGCAGTCCGCAGACGCCGAGGAAGAGGGGAACGTTCCCGAGGAGCTGCCTGTGGAGATCTTTGGTCTTCCCAAGGCGCCTCAGGGCAAGTGGGCGTCGTGCATCCGCGTGCTCAATCCTATTCACGGCGAAACGTCGTTCATTGAGGAGCTTGATGACAACGAGGCCGCATTCTGGTGGGTCTGATGTCGCACTCAGAAGCCGCTTTTTGACGCCTGGATGCTGATCTGGAGCGCTGCCCGCCAGTGTCACATCGTGCATCTTTTCGTCGAGCCCTACAACGACGCACATCATTGTCGGCACGGCCACAGATGTTGCGCTGAGCCCGCCGTCATTCACGAGCGGCTTCCTCCGCGTGTACAGGCTAACGCCAGATGGATCGGCTCTTGAGTTTGTGCACAAGGCAAGCTGTCTTGGGCCTGCGCTCTTGTTGCGGCAGCCGCTCCTGCTGCACGCGCCGTCGCAGCAGAGTGGCATACGAGGGCTAACGCGTCTGTGCTTTCAGACGCCTGTTGACGGGATTCCGCGTGCCGTGACGACTTTCAACGGTCGCCTCTTGGTGGGCATGGGCAAGGTGGTCCGGATTTATGATCTTGGCAAGAAGAAGCTGCTCCGCAAGTGCGAGGGGCGAGGATTCCCGACCAACGTCGTCTCGCTGCAGGCGATCGGCAACCGCATCATCGCGGCCGATGCTCAAGAGTCGGTGCACTTTGCCATGTACCGCGACTTTGACAACCGCATCGTCATATTTGCCGACGACACGATGCCGCGCTGGATGACAAGCATGCTCATGGTCGACTACGACACCGTGGTCGGCGGTGACAAGTTTGGCAACATCTTTGTGAACCGCCTGCCGCAAAAGGTCTCGGAGGAGGTCGACAGCGACGAAACGGGCAGTCGCGCCATGTTCGAGCGCGGCGTGCTGCAAGGCGCATCGCACAAGTTCTCGCACGAGGCCGACTTTTTCGTGGCCGAGTCGGTCATGTCGCTCACAAAGACAGCGCTGATTCCGGGCGGCCGCGATGTCATTTTGTACACGACGCTTCTCGGCGGCGTTGGCCTGCTGATTCCGTTCCAGACCAAGGAGGACGTTGACTTTTACCAGTCGCTCGAGATGGCCATGCGCAACGAATACCGCCCGCTGTGTGGTCGCGAGCACCTGGCCTTCCGCTCGTTCTACACCCCCGTGCGAGCCACCGTCGACGGCGATCTGTGCGAGCAGTTCAACCAGATGCCCAACGACAAGAAGCGCACTGTCGCGGAGCAGCTCGATCGCAGTGTCGCCGAGATCGGCAAGAAGCTCGAGGACATGCGCAACCGCGTTGCGTTCTGAGCTCAAGATTGACACGCATCGGAGCAATGTCAGTCTAATAAAGGCCGATTTGTGCGTCTGCAAGCGCACGGCTTTTATGTGCCTCTCTTCACGCTCATGCCTCTGTCGC
Organism: Polyrhizophydium stewartii; assembly: GCA_027604665.1. Classification (NCBI taxonomy): domain Eukaryota; kingdom Fungi; phylum Chytridiomycota; class Chytridiomycetes; order Rhizophydiales; genus Polyrhizophydium; species Polyrhizophydium stewartii. The sequence continues at coordinate 11,459 of JADGIZ010000005.1, read as the reverse complement.
TGCCGCTGCGCGCGCGTCATACCCGAGGCGCTTGCGCAGAAAGAAGAACAGGCTCCTGCTCGTGGTCGCGCGATTGTCGCCAAACGATTCGCGATGGAATGCACCAATCAGTTTGAACAGCTTGCCTGCACCGGCCGAGCGTCAGCGTTGACGCAAGGTTGCGCATGCTACAAACGAGGCGCAGCGCACCGACGGTGACCCCGCTCGCCCGCAGCTGCGCAAGCATCGACATCATGTCGTCGGCAAACTGCGTCTGGTCAAACGGGCAATAGACTAGGTTGCGGCCGGCCATCGAGGCGGCCATGATCTGGATGAGCGACTTGAGCTCGAGGCTTCCGCAGAATGCACCGCAGCCTGCACTCGCCGGCCGAGTCAGCACGCGATCTCGCTCGCAGGCGGGCCAAGGCCGGCGCACCCCAGTTGCCCGTCGCGATGGGTGCATTAGTCGGCAGAAAGCTCTCGCCCGAGTGGCAGAAGCCCGCATACGCCTTGCAGAGCTCGCGCGCCACACACTCGGGCGAGAACTCCTTGCTGCTGTTCCGGCGCGAAAAGTGCTCGGCGTCGATTCCAACCATCTCGCGTCTGCGGCGGCCGCGCTCGTCTCTGCGGGGGCAACCGCGTTAGCTTGTAATGCAGGTCACCGCGAGCTGTGATCCGCGCGCTCACACGGGCAGGAGGTCGTTGTGCGGGCCGGCCCATCGCGTCGAGCCGCTGTATCCAGAGTAGTCCGAGTATCGCTGCGCGCCAATCATAAACAATGCCTCATTGGGATCAAGGCGCTCTGCAATGGCACACGCGGCAATCAGCTCGGGCATGACCATGAATAGAATCTCTTCTTGCACAAAGCCCTGCACGAGCATTCCGCGCACTGATGTGTCAGAACAACCAGAAGCAATGCAATTAAACATCCACCGTGAAACGCACTGATCCGAGCACGCCACCGCCAATGAACTTGTTTGCAAAGTCGACTTGCGTCGTATCGCGGAGATCCTCAATGTTCTTTTGGCTGAATGTGACATCGCAAAGCGGCAGCGTGCCGAGCTGGGCCCAGTCCGGCACGAGGTGGTCCGGAATGCACTGGCGGTGGAATGTGACCGAGCCTTGCGGGTCTGTGTGGTACGGTCAGCGAAACCTGCCCGCGGTTGGTGCACAGGACAGCCTTGCGATCGCAGCCTGCCTTGGATCCGCACGCAGTCAAAGTAGTGGAAGATGAACTTGAGCTTGGCTCGGTATTTTGTCGAGCTCGGCCTGTCGGGATGGCCCGAATACAGCATATCAAAGTTGATGAATGGGTAGAACGCCGGGCGACGGCGGTGGTCGAACGTGCAAAAGAAGCCATGTGCTAGCAGCGATGCAATCTGCATGCACCGTCGGCCGTCAGCTGCTGCATGCTGGGATGATCCACAGCAATCAGTCCCAGCGCACCTGGCGCTGCGTGAGCGTCACGGATCGGTTGACGCCGCGCGGCAGCCTGGCGAGGCCCAGCGGGAACAGATCCGCGAGTTCGAGTGCCAGCCGCGCCACGAACGGCACAACGAGGTCCATATACTTTGCGTCCTCCTCCATCAGGAAGCCGACAAGCTGGTCGGCGTCACTCTCGGCCTGCGCGCCGAGCGTGACGACCCGCATCAGTGTCTGCACGGGCGACCAACGTCAGCTGGCGCTCGGGGCTGTGGCGTGCGTGCCGGGCACACCTCGAGGTCGGGCGAGCCGGCCAGCTGCCTGATGCCCGCATACTGCTCCTCCAGGCGTGTCCGCCGCCGCTCCGCGCCTCCGTCCTGGCCCTGCCCGGGGATTGGCAGGGGGATGCGGTCGCCGGGGCCAAGCGAGACGCCGCTGACGTCCTCGAACGTCAGACCGTCGCCGCCGCCGTCCTCGCTGCCACTGGTCGGACTGGCGACGCCCTGCTGCGGGTCCGTGTCGATGCCCTGCTCGCGGCGCTGCACCACCGGGCCTGGTGCCCCGCGAGCCACGGGCGGTGCCGGCGGCCGCGCTGGCCCTGCTCCGCTGCCCGCGGGCGGGGCGGCAGGGGGGCGGCGCATCGCATCGGCCGGCGTCGCTGCATGGGGCGGCCGGCTCTGCGGGAAGCTCTTCCACATGTCCGACAGCCGCAGCTGACGCGGGCCAGCAGGCGATTTGGGCATGGTGGGCGAAGGTGGCCATTTCTCTCGCAAGCATCTCTTCATTGAGCTGTTGGCGGGTGGGGGGCGTTGCCTTGGCTACTTGGCATTGGCGATGATGACCTGCACGATCATGAGCGCCATCGAGACCAGTCCAAAGAGGGCAACCCAGTGCGACCGCACGTGCCGCCGCACCCAGTTTGGCAGCGCGTGGAAGAACTTGATGCGATCGTTCCCGGTGCTGACGAGCGGGTACGTGTCGCTGCCGGAGTAGTCCGTGGCATTGAAGCCCATGACGTCGGACGCACGCCGTTTTCCCGCATACAAATCTGCAGCCCGCGAGTGGCTGCCCGAGACCGAGCTTCTCCCGCCCCTGTTCGAGCCGGCCCTGGACTCGGACCCGCGCGACGAGAAGTGGCCCGTGCCCGTGGTGGTGCCGAGGTTGGCGATCGAGCCGAATCTGCTCGCGGACATGCCGGCGTTGCTCGCGCCGCCGTTGATCGCCAGCGAGACGTGAGATGTGTTGGCGGACGGGCCGCGCGGCACGAGGGACGTGCGCTGCCGCTGGCGAGAGTTGCGCTGGCCGGCAGTCGGATCCAGCATGCTGCGGATCGCCTTGATCGAATGCTTCGATGCGGTCGATAGCTCGCCAATGGACTTTGTCTTTGCGGGTGCTGCGTTGTCGCCCTTGTCCTTTTCGCCATCCTTCTCCTTCTCCTTCTTGAACGGGTCCCGCGGGATGATGCGCGAAGGATCGGCATATGGCAGATGGTAGATGTAGTCAAAGTCGTCGTCATCGTCGTTGTAGCCCTTCTTTATGCCAGCCGTGATGTCCAGAAACTCGAGCTGGCGGGCCGCGTCAGCACACAAAGCCCCAGTAGCGGTGCCATGCGGCTGAAAGGCGCACCTCATCGATCACCGATTGCGCTAGAACTGGATCGCACGCGGGTCAGTCGGCTGACTTGAGCGCGGGCGGACTTGTCCGCTGCTCACCCATGTTTCGCTTTGAGAGAAAGAGGAAGATCAAGAACGGCGCAATAAAGTTGCAGATGGCCTGGAAGCTGACACTCGTGTACGTGCCAAACGTGGTCACAGAGGTGCCCGTCTGCAGAGGGATCGAGCATAGGAACGGCATGATCACCGCCCAGAACGTGGCCATGCCTGATTCACCAAGATCATGTCAGATGCGCAGTTAAACGCGTTGTACCACGTGTCAGACACACCTGGCGAGCACAGATGAGCAGCCAAAAAGTTCATCTTGACGACGATCATGGCGATCGGAATCGACGTGGCGTACATCATGACCGGGAAGAAAGCATAAATGAAGACGATCCAGCCGAAGCTACTTTTAGAAAGATGCGCATCGTTGAACATGGCCTGCAACAAATTGATCCCGGATTTGAAATCAAACGACAAGGCGCCTGTGCCGTTTCCGCGGCTCTGTCAGCGTAACCACCACATCATGGTCCACCATCGCACGAACAGTTACCGAAGATGCCGATAAAGACATAGAATATTCCGGAGATCAAAATTGAATACCAGATGCTCTTGTGGATTGACACGCGCGGGTGCTGAGCAGCCACGACACGTCAGAGATTCTGCGATTGCAAGCAAGACGAACATGTCGCAGTCACCGTGACGTTGACCCAAGACGGAATCTCGTTTGCCATGGCTTGAGCGTCGCACGCGGGAGTTTCAGCAGTGATTTGGGTTTCTGTGGCTTCCCGCATCAGGCGCTCACCAAAATTGAACAAAACATTCCCGACCACCCCACTCTGATCCGATCCGACCGCAGGCAGAAGCGAAGCGTTGAAGCCGTCGGAGGCGCCTTGAACAATGAGCGTAAACAGAAACATGGCTGTGTATACGCACGAGACTGCTCGTTGATTAGCGCCAGCACTCGCCACGTCCGGCTCCGCGGATCTCACTGAGCTGGAGCAAGACGTTGTCGTTAATGTCCACGTTTGTGAGCGGGATGATCAGGAGCATCGTGACCTCAAGCAGCCCCAAGTTGAAAGGCGTCAGCGTTGAGAGGGTAAACATACGAATCAGCCCCGCAGGCGACCTACAAAGAAACCGAGCGTGAAGAGCATGGTCGAGTCTCCAAAAGGCGAGTTTCCTGTTCCCGAGCTGGTGACGCAAATGAGCCCGCTCACGGGCGAGATACTATAGCCGCAAGTCGTCCCAATGATCTTGATCAGGATGTTGTCAAAAACCTGCACGAGCGTTGCATGTCGCGACGTCAGCAGTGTGCCACATGTAAGGATGTCGCAGTGTGTTCACCCGCCTGTGCGCAGCCGACAATCGAGGCGATGTTGGTGCTCTGCAGCGAGCCGTAAAGAATCAGGATCATCGCGTAGTACCACCCTCTGCCGTAGAACTGGTGTACGAGTACAGTAAATTCGATATTTCTCTGCGAAGCGCAAGTCAGCTCTGCACGCTGGTGCTCAGGCTCTGTTGCATTCGCCGCCCGCAGACCTCGAATTTCTCGTTTCCAGGGAACATGGAGCACGCCTCGATGACAAATAGGCACGCTAGTCCCGTCAATATGCCAATGAAGGTGAACAGCAGCACAGGCCTGGAGGCGGAGGCGGGTGAGGCCAAACTTTTGGTGGATCTAGATTGCGCACAGGATCGGCGCAACTCACATGACCCAGCCCGAGGTCTGGAAGACGGCCGGAATGACGACAATGCCTGCGCGTTCATTGCCGTCATGGTGAGCGTGAGCACTCTGCAGAGCTCGCTGTCAGTCGCATGGCGCTCGGAGCCACCGCTTACCTGGCCCCGTTATGCTCGTGATGAGCAGACTGACGCTTCCAATGAAGCCGCTGCCAGCGCGAACAAGAAAGAGGCACCCCGCGGACGATGCCGGCGCGCAGGTGGGGCACACGGTTTGATGGGCCGCCTCAGTCAGCACACCGCCCGCCCGCGCTGGCCGGCAGCGTCGCCGAATTGATTGTTGTCGCTGTCGGCCGTGGCACGCGGCGACACGGGATGCGCTGACGCGCGGGACGCAGAGCAGGCGGCCCAGGAGAAGCAGACACCTGGCCCTGCAAGAGGCAGCACCGAACCACACGCGCTCCTACATGTTCTTTGTGTACGACATGGCTGCGTCGCGAGGTCCGGGTGAGTCTATCGAACGGGTGTGCTCCCCAGCGCCAGCGTTTGTGCCGGCTGGGTGAAGCGCAGCTCCGCCAGGCGCACAAAGCTCACATCATCAGCCCGAGCGCCAGAGCGAGCCTCCGAGTCGTCAGCATCGCGTCTTTACTTTGGAGCATCTGGCACTGCTGGCTAGGCCGGCGGGCTCGTTGCGGCGAGCACAATAGCATCGGCGACCAAGATCGCCATGACGATGGCGCACAGCCCCGCGACCCATTGCGGCCGGATGATCTCGGTGAGCCACCGCGGCAGCGCCTTGAACGGTTTGACAACCTTGTACGTCGCCGCACTGTATGCGTTGTCGTCGAGATCGTCTGTCGGCGCGACCTGGCCAGACCGATATGTTGATGTGCGATTGCTTGGCGCGAGGTTTCCGTAGAGCCCCAGCAGCCCTCGGCTGTTTGATGCCTTGGATCCGTCGGTTGACTCTTGCCGCGATGTCGTCGTGCCGAGCCGCGTGCGGTTGCGATGGAGCGTCGAGTCGATGCCGAGGCTCGGACCAAAGTTGGTGCTGAGATTGGCGTTGGATGTGCTCACAAGGTTTCCGCGCGAGCTCTTCATGTTGGCCTGCGAGCCGCCAATGTTGCCGTGAATGCTGGCGAGGTTGTTGAGCGACGTGCGGGACGACTGGACGACCTTTTTGTACGCCTTGTTGATTTCGCCGTGGCTTGCATCGACGAGGCTGCGCACGGCTTTGAGCGAGTGGTACGACGCCGCGAGCGACATTTCCGAGCGGTGCTTGTGGAGCTCGCTCTCTTTTGTCTTTTCTTTGACCTTTGCAAACGGATCGCGCGGGATGATGCGACTTGGGTCCGCGAACGGGAGATGGTATATGTAGTCAAAGTCGTCCTCGTCGTCGCGAATCGTCTTTTTGATGCCGGCGTTGATGTCGAGGAACTCGAGCTGCGGCAAACAACCACCTTGTCAGTGGGAGCGGAAGTTGTTAACATGCATGCTCGGAGCCATACCTCGTCAATGACCGACTGCGCGAGAACTGCGTGTCGTGGCGGTCAGCGCCAAGTGCCAAGAGCGCCGTATAGGCGTAATGCGCAGTCACCTGTGCTACGTTTTGACAGGAACATGAATATGAGAAACGGCGCAATAAAATTGCACAGCGACTGGAACGTCAAGCTGGTCCACAGGCTGAAAAACTGGATCGCGGATCCAGTCTGGAACGGAATCGCGATCAGGAACGGCGCGTAGAGTGCCCAAAAGTTTGCCACGTCTGCGTCGAGCGACATTCGCATTAGCAAGAGAGCCTGCGGGTCGAAACAAGAACCCGCGCGAGTCCGAGAGACCGAGCCAAACTAACTCTTGGAGCAGATCCGCGCCGCAAGAAAGTTGAGCCGCACGACAATCATGGCCACGGGCACCGAGGTGATGTACGTCATGATGGGGAACGTGATGTAGACAAAGAGCATCCAGCCCTTTCCAAAGCTTGTCAGAATTTTGTTGCTGTACATGGCTTGGAGCACGTTGGTGGTGTTGTCGGTGACAAACGCAAGTGCTCCTGAGCAGCGTGCACTGTAAGCGTCGAATCGAGGCTGTGCTGCGCATGCATCATAGGTCGCGCACCGAATATACCAATCAGGATGTACATGGCGCACGACATTGTGACGGCCATCCATATCGCGCGCTTGACATTGACCTTTGGGTGCTGCGCAACGAACCGAGGTCAGTGCATCTCGGAGATATGCGTGGCGGCGGAGACCGTGATTACCGTGACGTTGACCCAAGACGGAACCTCGTTTGAGAGTGCTTCAAAACGATCCAAGGGTCAGTCGGCACAATGACAGACTGCGTCGCTCATGGACGACGCGCGCACCAAAGTTGAACAGGACCGTTCCGATCAGCCCACTCGTCTGAGCGCCGATCGCTTTCACCGCGGCAGGCCGGAGGCCCGTTGCGGCCGCCTGGTAAATGACCGTGATTGTGAAGAGGCCCATGTACAAAGCCGAGACTACGATATGCGCGAGAGATCAGCCGGGGTCGGACAAGCGCAGCGCGATACACAATTGCACGCACGCAGCTGCATGAGAATGTTGGAGTTGATGTCGGTGAGGGTCATGGGAATGATGACGAGCAGGTTGATCTGTACGATGATGTGGAGCTGTAAGTCGTGCATGCGCCGCACGTCGGATCTTGCTGCACTAGCCTCTTACCAGCAGTCCCAGCGTGCCAAACATGATATTCCCGTCAAATGGCGAGTTTCCTGCGCCCGCCGCGGTGACGCAGTACAGCCCGCCGATCGGTGTGATGCCGATTCCGCATGTGCCGCCGAATATCGTGATGAGCATGTTGTCGAACACCTGGTTTGGCTCTTTCCGTTAGCCGCCCGATCGCTGTGTCCCACTGGCGGCGCAGATCCCTGACCTGCGCAGAGCTGACGATGGATGCAATGTTGGTCGATGCGAGCGACCCGTAGAGAATGAATATCATGACGTAGTACCAGCTGCGGCCGTAGAACTTGTCGCGCTTCGTCAGCAGCAGTGGTGGGTCGATCCTGATAGAACGCAAGCCGCACCTGATGCACGAGAACAGTGAGCTCGATGTTGCGCTGCGGGAGGTGTCGTGAGTCCAGTTCTTGTGAGTATTGATTCCATGAGCTTCGAAGCCGAAGTGTACGTTCATCTGCGCACCTGAAACCCCTCGTTTCCTGGGAACTTGGTCGATGCTTCGAGCAGCAGCAGCGACGCGATGGCTGTGAGGACGCAGACGCCGATGATTGTGATTGTTGGCCTGGAGTCGCGCATGCTCGTGTCAGCCGGCGAGCGCGTCGCCAGACGTGCTCAGGAACGCGCAACTTGCAGCAGCCATCCTGCGTTCTGGTAGACTTGGGGTATGATGAGGACGCCTGGAGAACGATCCGCGGCATGCGTCGGGCGTCAGCATGTCGGCGAGAGCGCTCGGCGCGATCGAGAAGACGCGTCGACGGCGGCGACATGCCTGGGCCGGAGATGCTGGCAATCAGCAGACTTATACTGCCGACAAAGCCCCTGTGATGCGTTGGCGCAAGGTGGTGCGGCGGGTGCGAGGTTGCGGTGTGAGGGCGGCGTAGCATTTCGGCGCAGTGAGGAGAGGCGCGTGAGACCCGAAGCCGAGGCCAACAAGCGCAACTTGGTGGCCGACATACACGTTCTTCTTGTAGGAGCTCTCTGCCATGGCTATGCGACAGAGGGCTCAAGGCAGCGATGCGCGCAGAGACTGTTGGGTTGCAAGACGCCGCGGGTACGGCAGCGGCGTGGGCGGGGTCGGATGCCGATGGTGTTTGGAGGCACGGGTTAGGCCGCAATTTCGGCGATGCGAGTGGGTCGGCCGAACTTGACAGCAACGCGGCAAGGTCGCTCGGCGCCTCGGCCGGCCGGCCGAAATGCATCTCGAAGCGCCGCCGAAAGCGAGTGCTGGCGCGCGCAGAGGGCTCTGGTACAGACGCCAACCAGACCACTATGCTCCGCCGGCGGCATGCGAGCGCACTCCTGCCCGACAGACCGTTACGCAATGTCCGCTCGTCGTCGGGCTTGCAACTATTGATGATTCCAAACCACATCCAAAGTCCGACACCCCGCCGAGCTCAAGAAGCGGGCTCGCCGCCGAGTTCGCCTTGCAGACCCAGCGGGCGATACACACAGACGTGGGTGCCGAGGCGTCGGGTTGGCGCGGCGAGAGCGCGCTGGGGCACGGGAGTGTGCGCTGGCTTCCTGGCGTGCGCTCCTGGTCGCACAGCGGAAAGCTTGTTGCGGGACCTACAAAGCCGCCTCGCTGCAGTCGCTGCTCCCTGACGACCGCACGACATGGCATCTATGCCTGCGCCTGCGCTTGCTGACCTGCCTGCGGCCCACGTCGCTGCTTCGCCGCCAGCTCCTAGTTGCAGCTTCCCACCTCCCCTGACCGGCCCGCAGACACCATCCGCCGCCTCCTCGACTGCAACGCGACCCGCCATGCTCAGGGCACATCTGATCCACTTTGCTTTGCTCGCGGTGCTGTTTCTTGTGCAGCTGGTAGGCGTCACGATGGGGCGGGAGGGGTGCGATCGCGCAGGGGCACGCTGACGAGACCGGCCTCCCGTGGTGTTCCCGGCATCGACGTGCCCGTCGTGCTTCCGCAGATTGCCTCGGCAGTGCTGCTCGGCGGCATCGCCGACCAGGCTCGCTACGGCCCCAAGGACACGTGCCTGCTCTTCATCAGCAACTATCACCAAGAGTCGACCATCTACGTGTTCCAGGCGCGGTCGAGCACGTGCACGAATCTGATTGCGCTCGGGGCAGGCAGCCTGGTCCTGACGATCCCCGTGGCGATCGTGTCGCTGTTCTACGCGTCCAAGGCCACGCCCAAGATGCTGCTGCCGTCGGGGGCCGTCTCGGCCGCTGCGCCGGCGCAGCTGTCGGCGTGGATGCTCGAGGGCAAGCCGCGCGCGGTTGCCATGTGTCTCGCGGTGCTCGCCTCGATCAGCGCGTTCATGTGCGCCACGGGGGCCATCGCGGGCTGGGTCGGGCTCGCGCAGTCGTGCCGCGAGTTCGAGTCGGTTCCAGGCGCCACATGCGCCGAGACGTTCGAGCACGGCTTCTTCCACGACTCGGATCCGAGCGTGACGTACGTCAAGAACATGCACACGGTGGCGGCGGCCGTCACGGCGGCGTGGGTGATGCTCGGGACGTGGGCCGTGACGGTTGCGCTCGAGTGGCGCAGCTGGGTTGCGTCTGGCAAGAGCCAATGGTGGTGAAGCTTGGCGCATCGGCGAGCCTGAAAGAGCGGAGGATCTGCAAATGAACGCCTGGAGATCGAGGGATCTGGTGGAGGTGGACGATCGCCACTTCATTCTCGAGGCGTCAGTCGCAGTCGACGACCTCGACGCCGTCGGTCGCCCGCCACGCCTGGGCGGCCAGAGCGCTCTTGGCGCTCGAGACGAGCACAAAGTCGGTGTCAAAGGTCGAGACGACAAAGAGCGGGATGCCGGCGTCGGCGAGCACGCTGCTGAGCTTGCTGATGACGCCGGTCATGCCAAAGTCGAGCGGGCCGCGCACGCGGAACCAGTCCCAGGGTCCCTCGGTGCTCTGCGGAGCGACGGGCAGCTCGGCGCCGGCGGGAGCGACCAGCGAGATCTCGCCCTCGGCGGCGGTCAGCGAGACAAACGGCGCGGGCAGCGCCAGCACCGGCGCGAGGGCGACGAGCAGGTGGCGGTCGGCGGCCGCGTCGCTGCGGGCGAAGCGATGGACCGACAGCGGCGCGCGGCGGTGGTGGTCGAGTGTCAGCATCGCGCGGAAAGCGCAGCCCGATCGCCTCGAGCGGATGTGTATGCCCACCCACGCACATGCACATGCCCACTGGCATGCACATGCCGGCCCGCGGGCACCCGGCGGCTGCCCGCCGCTGGTCGACTTGCCGCCACGGCCGACGGCGATGCGAGCAACGACGACGATGACCGCGGCGGCCATGCGCATCTGCCGGGCGGCCGCACACGCCCCGCGCCACGCGCAGCACGTACCGGTCACCGCCGCCGCCACCGCTGCCCGGCCGCAGCCGGGGTCGCCACTGCTCGCAGGCCTGCGCGCGGCCGCAAGCCCCCGTGTCGCCCGTGTCGCCCGCCCGCGCTCTTTTCCAGTCTTCGCCTCGTTCGCATCGACCCCAATGACGACCGGCGAGCTCGACTGGAGCCAGTACGACCCGGAGCAGGTGCGCATGCGCCGCGCCCCCCCCCCCGCCTGACCGCAGCCCGTCTCCTGCGCTAACCGCCTGCCCGCGCCGCCGCCGCAAAGATCCGCCTCATGGCAGAGCAGTGCATCGTCGTTGACCGCGACGACAACGCCCTGCGCGGCGGCTCCAAGAAGGAATGCAAGTCGTGCGCTCGCCCCCTGTGCACGCCCTCTGCCCTCTGCCCTCTGCCCTCTGCCCTCTGCCCGCCGCCCGCCGCCCGCCGCCTGCCGCCGACTGAAGTGGCCTGCGGCTCGCCTGCCGGGGGGCACTCTGCTCGCCGCCCGGCCGCGCGCTCGCACGCTCGCCGGGCTTGGACCGCCCGCCTGCAGCCTCAGCGTGGTACATTTTGAGGCTGCTGACACACCTGCCCGTCGGCCGCCGCCCCCCCCCCCCCCCCGCCCCCCCGCCCGCGCCCGGCGGGGGGGGGGGGGGCGGGGGGGGGGGGCCCCCCCGCGCCGGCCGGCGGGGCCGCGGGCCGGCGGCCGGCGC